>JANAVB010022530.1:0-22270 GCA_029216955.1 Iris pallida | reverse complement strand
GTCTCTGTGACTCCAGTTCGGATACAAATACACAGTTGTTGCTCAGATATCAGGCGAGTACATTCTCTGTTAGTTTTCATTCATGATAGTATTTATATTGCTGCTCTAGACTACTTTACTTGATGCTGACACATTGTTAACACGGACCAGTACTATATGGATCTTGTCATGAGATGTTATCCCCTTAACAGGTGCATCGGGTATTTCATGTTCATGTACTTCATCATGTACATCTTGTACTCCTTGTATTCGTATTATTCATGTACACTCATGCTCTCATGTATGTTCATGTGCTCTCATGTACTCTCATGTGCTCTCATGTAGTCTCATGTGCTCTCATGTACTCCCATGTTCTCACATATACTTCATGTATAAACTAACAATCATGTACGTAACGCAACTTGATCGGATCCTTGTGTATTGATTGAGGTAGGGGGAGTAGAAGTGGTTATGTGATTAAATCCCATTAGTGTAATCATGTACATGTCGATTATGCCTTCATGTATAATCGAGTTACCATAGAATAATCATGTATAACCTAAACCGATTACATAACCATCTTGTGCTCTGAAACACTTATATTATTACAGTTCATAGATTCTTTATTCTATTTCATGTACTCAGTTTACTTATCTATCTCTCCGTATTCCTGTACTTCTTTTACAGCACGTCATGTATTATATTCTATTGCTAGTTCTATATTTCCTACCATACACTGGAACTCCTTTCAGAGTTATGTATTCGTTCCAATCCTGACTGGATATGTTGATAAATTTACAGGGAACTTGGAGGATCCAGCTAGCCTAGAGGAGTCGCCAGTAGTGCTTAGAGTATATTGCTGGGATATTGTCTGGGTTGTTTTCAGTTATTTTCATGAGATGTATATAATACTTCTACTTTGGGATGTGATGATTACACTTTAACTTATTCTCTAAATCTGGTTGTATCGTACTGTGATATCTCCTATTTATTCCATATTGCTGTTACTCTCTTTAGTTACTTTGTGATTGAGTTGTATCTTTCTAAGATTGTCCTCCGTTTGGAGAGTATATCTATATTAGACATGTATTATATTGTATTTAGCTATTGTTGAGGCCTAGGACAGCGTTCTACTACCGACACTGCGGCGTAGGCTGGATGTACCCACGGTCTCGTGCCCTTATACTGGGTGCGGGTCGTGACACGTTTTAGTGGTGGCCATGCAGGTCGAGATTCGCATTGGTGCGACGTCGTGGTAGGGCAATGACTTAGTTGTACTGCTGCGAGCCTGCGATAGGATATAGGAAATATGGTATTAGAATGAGAGGATACGCAATCACAGTTAGAACTTCCTGAGAGATTCCTGGGACGACCCTTGAGAATCTTATTTTGAACTTCAATTCGAAATCCTTCCTCTTGTTTCTGTTTACCCTTGCTCTTGTTATTGAATTTAATTTTTGATGGTTCGTTGTTGATTTCGATTTTCATATCGAGATGAATTTTATGGCCTGAGTTACGATATTTTCTGAACATATGTTGACGAGGACAACAGAAAAGGTAAAACGTCTACTTGTTATGGAGCCTGGAGTTTATCGCAACCATATTAGCCGATGTGGCAGAAACGTAGAGACCTGACTTCGGATGTATTATCTTAGTTATGAAATTTAGAATTACTCGCAGCTATACTAGTCGGCATAGCGAGAATTCTAGACGACATTTATAGAGGTGCATACCCCAGTTATGGAATCTATCGTTTATCGCAGCTTTGCTTACTGGCATGGCGAGGATTCTGAGTATCATGATTTTGGACAGACGCATATGATTATCAGATTGTATCTTAAGAATGGTTCTTAACATATCATCTCTATCTTTACTTCTGTTATTATAGAATTATATTCCATCATCAATTAACTTAGAAGTAGGGATACTTTCAGTTCTTTCAGTCCAATTCTTTGTAGAGCTTCATTTTATTTATAGTTCTTTCATAGTGTGATGATTTGGTGGCTTGTAGTGGGTCTGTATCCTTGAGATAATAGTTTAGCATTGGTATTAGCACAATAACCATTGTAGATAATTCTTCGTTGTTTATAGTAATCACCAGTTTTCATAAATATGTTGAACGATAGTCTGTCTTACAGCCCTTGATGATTTCTTGTTTTCTATTTATCCTTCCAGTATGGCACCCATGACCAGAGCCCGTCGCCTGAGAGCAGTTGCAGCTCCGGACATGACTGAGAGCGTGCTTCCACCTCCTATTGCTCAGGAGATGTGACCCCTCCGGTTGATCAGGGGTAGTTGCACCTCCTGCTATTGAGGAGGTGGTAGCACCCTCACCAGAGAGTTTTTCTCCATCTCCTGCCACTCAGAAGAGGGCTGCAGCTTCGTCTGAGACCAAGAGTCTTCAACCGTCTCCTTCTCTGCCTCCTGGAGTGGTACCCCATACCATATTCTCGGGAGGTTCTTCCCTGATGGAACTCAGATATTTGGAATTCTCCGGGACGTGTTAGAAACACAGAGAGTTCAAACCGGGATCTTGAGGGAGAAGAGTCAGAGGATCCAACAGTTGTAGGACCTAGTGAATTCCCAAGGAGGAGAGCCTAGTTCCAAGAGAGTGAGGAGAAGTATCCACCCAGAGTCTCAGGAGTATCCAGACCTTCAGCCTATGCCATCCTTTCCAGTTCGGATTCCTGCTCAGCAGAGGTCAGTTGAGCGAGTGCCTACCTGTGCGAAGTTTGGACATGTAGTCCGACTGTAGGAGGAGGAAAAAGTTGTCTGTTTTGTGGGTCAGCTGCACACATGATGCGAGACTGTCCTATTGCACCTATCCTAACCGAAACCCCGTCACAGGGAGGGAGTTCCAGTCACTAGACCCAGTTAGAGATGAGTATTTAACCTAGGCTTTAGTATGTCTTTTGAGATGAGTTGATGCACCCCACCATTGCTTATGACCTTATAAATTGTCTTGTGCTATAGTGTAGTTAGTGTATCTAGATGAGACCCCAAATTGATATTGTGTCATAACCAATAATACCTTATAAATTGTCTGGGTTGTTTTCAGTTATTTTCATGAGATGTATATATAATACTTCTACTTTGGGATGTGATGATTACACTTTAACTTATTCTCTAAATCTGGTTGTATCGCACTGTGATATCTTCCTATCTATTCCATATTGTGCTTATCTATCTCTAGTTGCTTTGTGATTGAGTTGTATCTTTCTGAGATTGTCCTTTGTTTGGAGTATATCTATATTGGACAGGTATATTATATTACGTTTAGCTATTGTTGAGACCTAAGACAGCGTTCTACCATCGACATTGCGGCGTAAGCTGGACGTACCCACGGTCTTGTGCCCTTACACTGGGTGCGGGCCGTGACAAATATAGACTCCTTCCTTATTTCTCTGTGACCTTTGGTTGAAGTTATATTTGGTCGTCTATTTTTGTCCTACTTAGACTCCATGGTTTCTTACCACCCTTTTAACTTGGACCCTTCTCTAGTCTCATAAATTACTACAATATCACCAGCAAATAGTATGCACCATGGAACTTCACTTGAATATTCCTAATAATTTTAACCATATTTGACCTGTCCAGAATAATTGTCAGTCCACGAAATGTGGTTCCAATCCCTCTGATGATGTGTCACAAGTCTTTCCTTTCTATTTTATACATTATCCATGATCCGGAAGTGACCTTTTCTTCTACTTGGGTAATACCTCCCATTAAGAATGGCTTGTTTGGATCTTGGTCCATTAGTGCAAGCAAGTATAGACTTAATGTTGATCCTTGATTTAAACCAAAAAGTACGGATATGACGGGATATCTCCTTCATGGTCTACATGATTGAACATATCCTTTACAATCTTAATATAGCTTTCAGAGACTTGTTTCTTCTTCAAAAGCGTCCGCATGACAGAACATATCCTTTACAATCTTAATATAGCTTTCAGTGACTTGTTTCTTCTTCAAAAGCCACAACATAAGTTCTCTATCATAAGCCTTTTCAGCGACTTGTTTCGGTTTTGGACCGAAAATTGAACCAAATAAGAGATTCGGTTTTGTTTGAAAAAATTTAGATTCAATTTCGATTTTGAAAATACTAAAATTCTTTAATCAGTTTCGGTTTTGGATTTCAGATCAAAACCGAAAATCGAATAAGATTTATGCAATTATGTAAATACTTAATTCTATGCATATTTTGTGATTAAAATTTTATATATTTTGAAAACAACAAAATATATACATGTTTTGAAGCACAACTTTGAAATACAACAAATGTGTGTATAAAATTATAATTTTAATATAATTTAACTACGATCTTAACTTTGGACCTGATCCATTGAACAATAACAATACTCCAATCGAACAAATGAATAAGCCGAATAGCTGATTCGGTTAGGTTCGGTTTCGATTTTAGCAAATTTCGGTTCGGTTTCAGTTTTGGATTTTTTGAATTTTGGTTTATTCGACTTTGACTATTTCGGTCCGGTTGAAACCGAATAAACAGAAAGCTCAGCTCTCTTTAATTTTCTTTCATTTAATCTTCTTCTTAAGTAAAGACTATAATAGTAGACCTCCCTAGCATAAAAATCAAACTGATTCATTTCTTTATCTTTTCTAAATTACTTTGTCTAAATTTTATAGTATGGCCCATAAGCTTGATTCCCCAATAGTTAGTATAACTCAATATCTCTCTTGTTTTATGCATAGGTACAATGATACTACTTCTCAGGTCATCGGAATTTTTTTTGTAGTCCTTAAGATTTGGTTAAATAAATTAGTTCAACATATCAAACCTTTCTCTCCTGAAGATTTCCAAATCTTACTAGGAATATCATCAGGACATATAGCTCCTTTACATTTCATTTCCTTAAAATCTTCTTAACTTGAGTAGTCATAATTTTTCGACTATAGCAACATGAAGCTAAATATTCAACTATCTTGATTTTTGCCAGCATGGTGGAGTATGAGGTGAACAAAGAACAAGATTGAATTTTTTATTCGGCAAAGAACAATGAGCGGAAAGGACCACCAACAAAGAAATCAGTATTAACTTCGGGATGTTCAACATTAGTAGAAAATTGGAGAACGAATTTGAAAATGCAGACAAGTGATATAAGATGATAGTTATACACAGGGCCTGTCCTGAGCTCATGGGGTCCAGGACGAACTTTCAAAATAAGACTCCCATACATAATGTAAAAAATATTAAAAAAAACTTTTAAAAAAAAATCATGGATTGAACTTAGAATCTTTAGTAAGGAGTCTATCTATAGTACTAACCACTATACCACAATAACTTTATGTCCAAAATCCAAATGGACCCATTGTATATACTAGTTCTATTTTGAGATACAAAATTATTAACATATTTATCTTTAAACTATTTTTTTGGGCCCCTCATGATTCGTGGGCCCTGGGCGGTTGCCCTGGCCTGGGCCAGGGCCGGTCCTGGTTATACAAGCATGAAGAATGTATGTTTTTGAGTTAATGACCTTTTTTTATCATAACATCAACACTAAGTTTCCTACTTTCGTAACATGTGGTAATGTTTAACACAATACAAAGTCTTCATTAATGACTTCTAAGGTTACATTAAGACTCATAGTCTAGTAAAGTAAAGTTATATCAAATATTACCAAGTCAAACTTCATGTTGAACTTATAAAAAGTGAAAATTTCCATCCAGAATTCAATTTCAGATACTTCTTATCATCTTTTTTGGAGGGTAATGTCCCTTCAATATTTCTCCAATGTAGCGCCAGTTCAGCACCACAACAGAGTTTTTTAACTTTGTTAGACCAAAGTCCTCAAATATAACATTAATTAAACACCAACAAAAAAATTTGAACATTTTAAAATGGCAATGGCTATTTTGAAACCTAGTGCATATACTAGTTGCAAAAAGGCCATGGATTCCTGAGCCATATTTCACTATTGTTTTAATTTTGAGAAGGACGCGAACTAATGATAAAAGACCCAAGGGAGAATGTTTTGAGACTATTATTTGCAAGTTTTTATTTTTTTTATTTTTGCAAATAAGACCTAGTCACTTTACTAACCCCTTGGCTTTCGAACCAAGGGAGGCATGTCTTATGCCAAAGGTCTCAACCACTGGGTTGTCCGACATTTTGTACTTATAGTCCTACCATTGATCATTTGAAGTTTTGAACGTATGGCATTAGACGGTGATATGACCTACATGCTTAGAGCATCCACAATAGGAATACTCCGTACCATACTCCAATTGTTTTGGAAATCATGTAAATTATTATTTTTTGAGTGTCTCCTTCATATTGGTACACAATGGTACACTCCAAATAACACACCAAATCCATACTCCAAATTACCCTTCTCTTTTTCCTCCCTCTTTCTTCATTATTTTTCCTTCCTTTTTTCCCCTCTTGGTGGGCCCAGTTGGGTTACTATTCGCGAACTAGAACACGCTCCAAATTTGGAGAAGCTCTAGGCTTTCAAGCATTTTCAAGCATGGACAAGAGCCCACTGCAGCCCCCAAGTGCTCAAATTTTGAGTAAAGAAAAAATATAGCACTTCAAACCACTCCCCACTGTTGATGCTCTTACTAACTACGTCAGGATCTTCAGCAAAGATTGGATCTTTGGCGTGACGAGCAAGTTATTCCAAATCCCAAAATCAATAATTAAGTTTTAACGCTCCTTTTAGTGATCCATATAATCAAAATAAGAATAACAACAACAACAACAAACCAAACCTTTACTACTTAATTGATAACAGAATAATCAAGAGAACAGAAAATTACATTTTAAATATAAAAAAAATTAAATTAAAAAAAAAAACTCACAAGCAGTATCCTTGAATGCCGGAGTAGCCACTCAGCAGCCGGGTGAAGTTAGCCGGCCCCTCGTTCTTGCACTGGTCGTTGATCCCTACAAACAACACTCGGGACTCTCTCATCAAAATTTTCTTCAGACTAAGAGGAAAGGAGGAAGAGGAGGATACGAACCATGCAGCACGATGAAGGGAATGGAAGACGCAATGGAAGCGGAGATCAAGAAGATGACGACCGCCATTTCGATCCTTCCCTCCATTAATTTTCCTGCTATTTTTTCTACCGATTTTTTGGATTTCTGGAAGAGGAAGAAGAAAGGAAGGAGGAAGGAGGAAGAAGAAAACAAAAGAGAGGAAGTCTACTGGTCGGTTGTTTGTTGAGAGGAGTAATTGTCCTCTCTTTATATATCGGTTCTCTGGGGAGGAGGGTGAGGATAGGATACCTCCACCTGCGACTCACCTATCGGATCCGATTTTTATCTTGGACCCGATCCGAGATGCAACGCCAACTAGGATAGTGTAGTGTTTATTTATTTTCACCCGAGTACCCGCAACCCGCGACCCGATTTTGATCCAATTAAGTACCAACCTCGCTCTCTATGGAATGGTTTATTCGGTCTCAACCAAACCGAAATAACCAAAACATAATAAATCGAAATTCTCAAAATCCAAAATCAAAATCGAATCAAAATTAACCAAAATTAAAACCGAACTGAATAATCAATTATGTTTATTTGGTTAGAATAGTTCTATTGTTTAATGGGTCGGTACAAAGTTGGGCTCGTGATTAAATTATGTTAAAAATGGTAAGGTTTATACACACATTTGTTCTAATTCAAAATTGTGCCAAAAGTTAGACTAGTTGTTAAATTATCAAAATTGGACTTCAAAACATATATACATAATTGTTATTTTCAAAATATACGCATTTTTAATCATAAAATATGCATAAAATTGAGGGTATTTATATGATTGTATAAGACTTATTCGGTTTTCGATTTTGGATCATATCTGAAACCCGAGAAGGAAATCGAATAAGGAATTTTTTAAGTATTTTCAAAACCGAAATCGAACCGAATTTTTTCAAAGCGGACTTAAATCAATTCCTTGGTGTTTCATTTCCTTTGAAAAAAAAAAAATTAATTTTCATCGATTTTTCTTTCCGGTATTTGGATATAGCCAAAAAAATTGAAAGGGAAAGTGAATACTTAAATGTGGAAATGTGAATCCTTGCTTGAATGGATGAAACCGTTTTCTTTCCCACTTTTCTTTCTAGTGGAATAACTTTCCTTTCATCTTCAGTTTCTTTGACACGTAACATAGAAAAGTAACGACTTTTCTTTCCTAATCCCGTAATTCTGCGAACCAAACGAGGCCTTAGTATGGATAGTGCTAGTCCTCGAAAGTAGAATCGATCCACCACACAACTACCTATCATGACATGATTGGTTTACAAAAAGTTGTTGCATATCATGACATGGATGATCTTCGTACAAAAAATTATGGTTTAAAATATAAATTCTAAATTTTTTGTTTAAGAATAATACATTTTTTCCGTGAGATCAAATCTAGCCAGCCAAGATGTTTGTCTCCAGCTCCTAACTACTTGAGCTAGGAGACTTTAACGTCTATAAAGTATACCACCATAATTGGAAGGATTAATATGTCTTCCTATGAGATTGAATCTATCTAGGCAGGATGCAATATGTCTTCGCCTGCTGACCACTAAAGTCGGGGGGCTTTGACAAGATCTTAGAGATACAAATAGAGTTAAATCAGATGGAGTTCCCACCCATTAGATCCGACTTTGAGTGGATTTAGAAGGGAAAAAAAAACCAATTAGAGGCGGAGGTAAACTCAAAAGTTCAAATTAGAGGTGGTGACAAAGATACCCCCCCTCTCCTTGGGATCTTGTTGGAGATGGAGACAAAGGCGGATGTGGATATGTGAAATTCCAATACAGATGAAAAATGGAGCCAATATTTTTCTTCCGAGTTAGAGGTGAATATACAGAGACAAATATTTTGGTGGAGAGTAGGGTAGGCCTGAATTTTTTTTTTTTTTGGGCGGCATTCTTCTTGAACCCATCATATAATTTTTTTTTATATTCACTTACATCATATAAAATTTGGTGGCGTTCTTCTTGATCCCATCATTTGTCTCAAATGAATCCGAGTTTTAGCGAAGATATAGAGTATCTCTTTAACCCAATCCGAATTCGAACAAGGAGCTGATATGGTATAGGGGTTCCAATCCAAACTTGAACCCGTAAGAGCATCCACAATATATGGAGCTAAAGAATGTATCTTGAGGTCCATATTTACAATAAAACATAAAATCTAGAATGTGCTGGATCTGTATGGAAATAGTACAAAATGTAAAAATTCTCATGTACAAACTATAGCTCATGTTGCTGGAATGGAGCTATCATGGGGCTTCAATTAGACTTTAGTACTATTCTACAAAATGAGTTCCTACATTGTAACAAGTCTTACGCTCTAAGACTAACGGATCCTTGTCCGAGACTAAGTATATCCGAACCCGATCTGACATGCATGGAAGCTCCTCTTTGTGCTATTAGGAGGTATGGTCGCCCTTGGTTGGCTGGTTGGTTAATATAATTGTATAAAGCTAATGGAGTGAGAGTGTGGGCTTGGTAGTTTAGATTATTGGACGGCTTTCTTAATCGTACACGGAATGTTCTATACTAAAAACCAATAGAAGCCTCCAACAGAATATTATTTTTTTTATAGAACATACAAATATACAATTGTAAACATCAGCAACGAACTCCGTCGAAGAAACATGATCGCATGCAGTTCCGTGTAAACAACTCTATGGCACGTGAACTCCTAGTACTGCAGTATATTACAGTTAAAAGGAAAGGACTAATTAGTGCTTTGCCTCTAAATTTTAGAGCATCTTCAACCCTATTGTCTTGTTTTGTGTTGTGAATCCTAGGTGGCATGAGGCACAAGACAATGTCTTGTATAGGTGGCAATGTTATATTCACAAATGACAATGGGTTTAAAAAGTCATCTCCAATGCAAAAGTATTGAGAAGACAATACAAATATTTTTTTACAACTTCCAAGACAACTTTTACTCTTCTACTTCTTTTTTATAAATATTTTTATTCACAAATGATGATGTGGACATAAAGACATTGTGAAGTGCATTGTCTAGATCTAGACAACCAACTTCACATTGTCTTTGCCATGTCATTGCCATGTCAACTCCACACTTTATTTCACATTTGCATTGGAGAAGTACTTTTGAAAAAAATGGTTGTCATTCCTATGTGGCAACCATTTTTTTCAAACTCACAATAGGGTTGGAGATGCTCTTATACCAGTTTAGAGTTAGTTCTGATATGGCCAATTTAAAAATAAATTTTTTTGACTTAACCTTCACTTTATTTATCATATTTAAGGATGAATTCTACAGTGTCTCTATAATGTACAAGATTTTAGCTTTTGACAGAATCCGTCCAGACGGTCAACCTCCAGATGAACTCCATCCAAAGTGGGGTTATCTTGTACACTATGGACAGGTGCACCTTTAAATATGATAGATAAAGTGGAGGATAAGTCAAAATTTCTCTTAAAAAATTTAAAACATGACTTCTTTTTTTTTTTTTTCTATTATACATTTCCTTCATGTTTGATAATGAAATTTTCATATATATAGGTTAGGGAGGGTATAATGGAAAAAAGAAAACAAAATAAAAATAAAAATTTAAGGTCTAAATTCTCCAATTAGACATGTGAGAGCTTAAACTCTAAATTGATATAAAATTCAGGATCTAAATACTAATTAGCCCTTTAAAAATAATAAAATTGTTAGCTATTTTACATGCACAAATATAACAAATATTTAACCATATAGACTTTTTATATTATGTTTATAGTTGGCTATCTAAAAGGTAACGGCTTATGGTCCGTTTGGATTGAAGGGTAGGATTGACATTACGTTCAGTTTTTTATTTTAAAATCCCACACACACACACACACACACTTGGAGAGCTCGAATTTTGCTGGTTCCTTCGAATGTCCGCTCTAATACCACTAGACTAGAGAACTTGGACCGTTCAAATATTTTGTTGGACAATTTTTTTGATATACTGTAATCATAACTAAAAGCATTATTACTCATGTCACTTTCTTTTAAAAATAATTACATCATAAATTCATATAATCACAATTACAATACAAATTAAAATTTACAAACTTAAAAAATGAAAAAAAAAAGTAAAAACAAAAAACAAAAACAAAGCACTAATATTAAAAAAATTAAAGTTAAAATTTGAAATTTGACATTAGAAATAAAAATTAAAAAACTATAATAATAATAATAATAATAATAATAATAATAATAATAATAATAATAATAATAATAATAATAAAACAAAAAAAATGCTAAAATAAAATAATAAAAATAAATATAAAAATAATAAAATCTAAAATCTAAAAATTAAACCTAAAAATGATAAATTAGAAAGAGAAATGATAAATTAAAATATTTTAAAAAAACATGATTCATAGGTCATATTATTATGGAAGCATGTGAATATAAAAGAATGAAAATTAAAATACAATCACATTAGAAATTGTTAACACACAAATGAGTTGATTATTTTTATATTAACTAGTGCCCAAAGGGTAGTTCCAAAGATCGAGCGGGCGTCCGCACGGGCCCCACGTGAGCCCCCCGATCCAATGATGCAAGGGAGGGAGGGCAGGGCAGGGGGGCTTTGGCCTCCTGATCTACCTATATATATATATATATATATATATATATATATATATATATATATATATATATATATATATATATATATATATATATATATATATATATATATATATATATATAACCCTCCCTTTTTATTCATGCAAGGCGCAAAATGTCGAAGCCTTTACAAGTAAGCACAAAAAGAAAGAAGAAGAGAAAAAAACACAAAGGGAGGGGGAGCCTATATATATATATATATATATATATATATATATATATATATATATATATATATATATATATATATGGTTGTATATATGTATATGGTTGTATATATAAAAAAAAAAAAAAAAAAAAAAAAAAAAAAAAAAAAAAATATATATATATGGTTGTATATATATATATATATATATATATATATATATATATATATATATATATATATATATATATATATATATGCAACCATGGACAACAGGCTTTCTGGGATATTTTGTCCTCCTAATTTTAGCCAGGGGTATATATATATATATATATATATATATATATATATATATATATATATATATATATATGCAACCATGGACAACAGGCTTTCTGGGATATTTTGTCCTCCTAATTTTAGCCAGGGGTATATATATATATATATATATATATATATATATATATATATATATATATATATATATTCATAGATATTTGAATTTCCATATATGGATATCGCCAAATATATAGGTATAAATCTTCAAATCTTTTTGCCACCCATTTATGCAACTAGATGCATGTAATTATATATCCATATATAAATTTATATATTGAGATAGAATCATATATATTGAGATAAGATTATATATATATATATATATATATATATATATATATATATATATATATATATATATATATATATATATATATATATATATATATATATATATAGTCTGGATCGGGAGCTCCGCTTTCGGAGCCCCGCCGAAGTTCCGCGATCCTTGGCCGTTGGATCCCGTGACATCGCGTGGGCCCCGCGCGGTTCCTGCTCGATTCGATGGTGCAGGGGGGCGGGGCTCCGCGGGCGGATATCTTGATTCGTGTATATATATATATATATATATATATATATATATATATATATATATATATATATATATATATATATTTATTATTATTATTATTATTATTATTATTATATATACCGCTATCGGGGAGACCCGGGTTCGAATCTCCCCTTGGGCGCCGACTGAGTAACCACTATAATGGACACACTTACACACACGCACACACAAATGTCCTTTCTTACTAGGAATATGACTGAATGAGTAAGAGCTCCGTGGTGTCACTTTACCGCCATCTGAAATGCATGAAACGTCGAACGATGGAAGCCAGTCCATGAAGATTCTTCCTTCTCTGACGTATAATTCCCCTCTTTCAGTAAACATCTAGTATCTTAGCAAATTAATGAATATTTCTCTAAGCATATCATGTTGTTTATACGTCGTTTGAAAACTGCTCCAAGGATCCAACGAATAACTAAGATTTGTTGACGATCCCTGGCTACAATCCTACGGATCTCATAAATACTTAGCTCAATTTTTAAGCAAAATTGATAAACATACCACAAATGGGACAAAAATCTATTCTAGATCAATTTTAGACCATCTGAGATCATTTTAACGATCGACCATAATGCTATAATTTCAACTCATTCTCAAAGGTGCCGAATCATAGGGGTTTTTTTTTTCTATTGTGAAACCATTAGGTGCTGAGACCTCCACAATTATGTGCTTCAAGATCAGCTCCTTCGGCCTAAATTTCTATGCATTCCGTCACACCTCTCCTTTCAATGTTGCCAAGTCATATTTGCAATTACAAGACTCAAAACCGAGCCTTGTGGAGTAGTGTTGTCCGTTGACATTATGAAATCTAGAAGTGCACGTAAGCTACGGGCTAAGATGTAAATGCCACACCTCAAGAATGCTGCTCTTACCATCCTAAAATCACATGATAAGGATAAGTATTGGTGAGTCCTATCTGCTAAGTTGCACAACACAAAAGGACCATCATTTCAGATTTCTCTTTGTTGAAGCGTCTCCTTCATTTTTAGCTTCCCAAGCATGGCTTGCCAAAGACAAAATCTCATATTTGGAATAATATGATGGTGCCATACTAACTTTGCCCACTACAACCCGAACTTCATTCTCGATCGGAGAACTCCTTCCTTTCATCACAGACCAGAGAAGTGATCAAACGAAGGTGACTTGCACTAATCGATTTCGTCTTATATATATTTTGGGATTGGTTGACATTGACATATAAGCCATATTATACTATTAAATAATAAGCCTTCTATTATCTATCTCATCTCTAGTTATAGTTGATACGTGTGCTTGGTTGGGAGTCCTTCAAAATGTAATAAACCAAGATCTTACCATGAGTGCCATTGACAAGAGAGGCAAAAGCGAAAGCCTATTGGGATGCTTCTGCAACTGGATAACCAGCATTGAAGACCTTACATTGGATGGTTTAATCTTTTGCCCTACTTTATTGATCGTAATTTATTGCTGCTTCTCCAGTAGATATTGATGGTATTCGTGAACCTGTTTCTGGGTCTTTACTTGATGGATGGAAACAATATTCTCTCTGGTGCCATTATTCCTACTTTTGCAGCTATAAGTTTGTATTTTGACCCGATATGGGACATCTGTTGATGGAAGTTATACAATGGCGGTCCTTATGAGCTAATTGTGCTACACTTATTACTTAGTGTATCTTGTTACATGGGTCATGAATAGGAACTTCATTTTCATCTGGGTATGCGCATTCATTCGATTATTGTTGCATATTCAGCTCCAGTTACAGTGTTGTTTTCATGATCTATCCTATTAGTCAAGGACGTTTCTCTGATGGTATGCCTTTTATAATATCTGGTACTTTTTCATGATTGTACTCCAGTCGGAGCACAACATCCTTATGCATCCATTTCACATCTTACATGTAGTTAGTGTATTCGGTGGCTCCCTATTTAGTGTTATGCATGGTTCCTCGATAACCTCTAGTTCGATCAGGGAACAACTGAAAATGAGTCAGCTAATGAAGGTTACATATTCGATCAAGAGGAAGAAACTGAGAATATTGTAGCCATTCATGGTTATTTTGGCCAATTGATCTTCCTAGTTTTAACAATTTTCGTTCCTTACATTTCTTCTTGGTTGTTTGGCCTGTAGTAGGTATTTAGTTCACTGCTTTAGGTATTAATACAGAGATAGCCGGAGCTGTCTGGTCACCTTCAACCCATCAAAAGAGCCATTCTCCTCGGCCCTATAATGTCCCTATAAAAGAAAGAGGATAGAAACTCGGAGAAGAGAATGAATAATTATGGACTGAGGCACTGTTAAGCCTTGACGGAGGCCTCTACTGGGACGAAAGAAACCTTCTCACCCTTCAAATGTTTGGATATGGAAGTAGTGGAAATACATGCTTTGATCAGAGAAATTTTGGGGAGAAACAATACCTCTTGAGTACTTGTAATAAGAACGACCATTCGACTCGATCATATGCCTTGGACATATCAGTCTTAAAAAGAACCTTTTATTTTTCCTTCTTCAGATTCATGGAATAGTAGTCCACGACAAAATTTTCCATGATATGCCGGCCAGGAATTAGAGCGCTTTGATTGCTTGAGATGAGTCCATCAAAAATAGGTCTTAACCTCTTCGCCAAGATCTTGGCCACTACTTTGTATAATACGTACCAGAGGCCAATCAATCTATAATCATCTAAAGACTCACATATCTCATTCTTAGGAATGAGAGTGATAATGGTGTGGTTAACATATGCCAGAAAGAATAACGTGTTGAAGAACTCTTGATCCATATGGCAAATATCTTCCTTGATGGTCGACCACCCTGATTGATAGAATAGAGATAGAAGACCGTAAGGGCTTAACAATGCCTTTGTCAGGTGCATGGATTTGATACCCCCTCAATCTCTAATGGACATGGTGGCTTACTAAGATCTTCATTAATATCTGCTGGAATGACCCTGAGGGGAGTGAGGTTCTAGTACTGAAAGAATGAATGGAATTGAAGATAAACTAAAAGAGGGAATCATAGAATGGACTGCAAGAAGGAATAGAATCCATGACCGCATTAGATTCCATTGAAAACGAATCCTAATGGTTCATTAGCTGGGATGGCAGATCGCCTTATCTCAGTAGGCTCTATTGCTGGGTATACCTATTGGAGGCGAAGATTTAATTAAGTAGAGGAGATCAATCATGGTGAATCTCGAATGCTCTTGTTCTAACTTCAGTATCTACCTGGGAGGGCTAGAGGAAACCACTCTTCCAGTTGCGTATAAAGCACCCTTATGGAATCCCCATCAGATGAGCACCTAGTGACGACTAGCTGTCCACCTCAAGTGTGTAATCGACATAAAATTCTGTCTGATCGGCAGATGAAAGAAGCATTTATGTCTGCTAGTCGGGGAGCGATAGGTGGGAAGCAAGGGATGAGAGAGTTCCTACAAGTGAATTGCCTTTTCTTAAGGAGACTTGGACTTTCCTTTGGTAACTTCCCCTGAAGTAGTGCTTTCTTCTTTGCTAAAGAGAATGTTAAACCTGTAAATAAGCCATTCGAGCAAACAACACATTTAATTCATCTGCACCTTGTTAGGTGCTAATGATGGAACATGGTAAGCCAATATTTCTCTATATGGAAGTGCTGCAGGCATATAGAGATGTGGGTAGAGGAAGTCTCAAAAATTAAAGGCCGAGTTGTTGGTCACGTGACCTACACCGAAAAGGTAACTGACTGGGCTTTCTCTTGGATCAAAGCAGATCAGCTTGCTAAATTCGTCGATCGAATCCCCAAAACGTCGAATAAAAATAGGTGGCCAGGTTCTCCTTCAAAAACCCTATTATATGAGAGGCTCGCCCCCCTTCCCCTATCTTCCCTTATGTTTAAGAGAGTGATCCGTCCAAGAACGACCTGTGGTGGTATGGAAGGCACAGACTCCGTGAGCTTCCCGTACCCTCGGATAAAGAAACTCCTCAACCATCACAAGAAAATATGACGCTATATGTTTGACTCTATTGGTTATAGTTCCTTACTGTTGTGGCCGGTGCTCATTTGCACGCGCTGAACAACCCCCGAGTTAAGGAAAGGATGCCTCTCGGGGCATCTGAGAATGATTCGAGCCGTATGAAGGGGAACTCCCACATACAATTTGCTTTTTTGGATTTTTTTTTTGGGGGGGGGGGAGGTGCCAAATAGGTCCTCTTACTGACTTCTCGGGCCTTAAGTAAAAGTGAAGTGGTTATATATTAGTCTTCCTAAAAAAACATAAAGTAACAATTAGTATACATAGAACTTAGAGTGAGTACTAATTGTTCTCTTACATACATTAATTTCTAGAATTTTTCTGAAGTATTTATTTGAACTCGTTTGGACCCAATATAGCTCACATAATAGCTGTATAATTGTATCACTACCTGATGGGAAAGGCAATCAAAACAGGAAAAAATAGCAGAACACGCATCAAGAAAGATTTGTACACTGCATAGCAAATTAAGTCTCGATGTATAGAAAAACTTGTATAAAGAGGAAAAAATGGTGAAGCCTATCAAGGAAATGCCGTATAGCCAAAATAGGAGGCTCAAGATTGCAAGGATCTCATTCAATTTTTGCTTATAACAATAAGGAAAAACACATATCATCCTTACTACTAGCATGCTATTTAAACAAATATTATTGCTAAACATACAAAATGTAAACATGTTTACTTACATGGGTTGTAGAGCATTTAAAGTTCCATATGGAACAGATGAACTCAAAGTATCACTCCCAAGGTTATTTAGCCTCAGTCTATGTGATGGGATGCTTTTGTTATGGGTTTATGGTAATCCCATTTTGTGACTCGCGAGTATCTCTCGATATATATGACCTTTTAGATTATAACTTGACTGATCCAATCTGATGCCAAATTGCTTGTTGATTGTAAACTTGTTTAGTATTTGAATTTAATATATGGATTTGTACGGTATTTGAATTTAATATCTGGATTTGTACATAGTAGCTAATTCCATATGATGAAAAGGTTTTTGTTCGCCATCTTTAAACAAAAAAGTTCACCAAAGTTTTTCTTACAACGGTTTGGTTATTGTTTTTGAATGACAAATAATTCTAATACAAAGGAATTCTAGGTACAAGCAATAAAAGTAAATTTCAGGGAAAAGTAGCGATGGATATCCAATATGGACGTGATCTCTTTGTTCCGTTGACTACCCGATGCGACAATGGGTGAAACTTGTTAACTACGGCTCCAAGGGCGGATCCAGAAACTACAGCTAGGGTGCACTACCATATATTTGGGTGCACTGGAAGTAGGCTAATCCATATAAAAAAATCAAAAAATTATATGGAAAAAAAAGGTAAAAGATTTTTGGGGGGGTGGGCTGCCCACCCCAACCCATGCTTACATCCTCCCCTGTACGGCTCGAAAATGGTAGGAAGTCGGTCTTAGCATGAGAATTTAAGCTCTTTGATCACACACATGAAGCTTCTATAACACCTACACAGCCTTCTCCCCCTGGGAAGCACATGTCCCAAGCTATTTATAGCCATCAGCACCGTGACAGCCATATGCACAGAAAATAGACAAAAACTACTATTTATGCCCATCTACGCATACGCACAGGCAACTGCATTAATTGCAGCATATGGAGCAGATCTGAACGTCGACATAGAGTGTGGTCTACGCGACACGTGACATCGACATCGGTTACGATAAATAATAAATATTTCTTCTTTAATGATAACAGTCGTCGCTTCAAACTTTGAAAAGTGCACCATAATTTGCATTTAATGTGCAAGATCTCCTTGACTTTCCAACTGTTTACTAATAGTTGCGTATTTAATAGGAGATAGAAATCTGTAGCATAGGCGTACGTAAGAAAACATAAGACGCATGCATAGGCTATCACGTGGCTTTGCTCTGTTGTAAAGGAATAAAGCAAAATCATGATGCTGACACCATCTTTTGTCACCTTGATTCCCACGTCCTTCGTTATGTTGCAGAACACGATGGGGTGTCAGGAATCTTGTGTCGGGGCATGACTTTTACTGAAGCGCATTAAAGTGTTATGCATTCAGGAGGGTCTCGTGTCTTCTGTATATCTTTTGAAATGTAGCCCTATGCGTATAAAATTCATACTGGATATCATGCATATAACATTGCTTTGCTGGCCCGCGTATGGTGTTAGCCCATTTCTGATTTGTAAATCTTTATTTTTCTAACTAGTTATTTTATTTGAACATCATGATTAAAATACTTTCTCTTGAAACGATTAAAGATTATTTTGCTATTATTTTGTATTTCAAAAACTAATTAAAATTTATAGTTTGAAAATGCTATTTAATTTTACTAAAACATATGTTTTCAAATTTTTTGGAATTATAAAATATGTTGTTCAATATTTGGTTTCTAAAATAGTTGTAAAAGTTTTCCATTTATGTTTAAATAAGTTTTTGATTAAAAAAAGCTATATAAATATATTTGAAATTATCTTGATGATATCGTTATATTCAAATTACTAGGATGACTAATTATTTAAAATAAAATTTGAGTTATAATAATTTAAATTATTTTGATAGAAACTAGTAATTTTAATTCTACTTTGTTATTGTCACGACCCGCACCCTAGAGTAAGGACACGAGAACGTAACAACGCCCAGCACACCGCAGTGTTGGCGGTATAACGCTGTCCTAGGTCTCATGCATCTAACAGTATAAGGCTAAGCAGTTTATACTCCCCGAATGGGGGTGACATAAGAATGTAAACTCAATCACATCTAAGGTAGAGCATAATGGAAGATAGATAAAACATGAAATCCAAAAGATACAGCAGATAGAAGTCTAAGTGTCTAAGATACACAACCTAGAAATACATCCCAAAGCTCAAATACAGAAATCCATAAATACAACTCAAGACAACAGAAAATAAACTGAGCAAAACCCTAGCTACCTATACAACCTCTACTGTGTCTCTTCTAGGCTAGCAGGCAACCTCCATACTATCTGTAAAATTTATCAACAGATCCAGTCAGGACAGGAGCGAGCACAATACATCTCAACAGTTCATAGCAGGTTAAAAAATAATCATGCAGTAAAGTAAGATACATGTACTGAAAGAAATACAGTATGTAAACAGAGAGAGAGAGAGAGCTGTAATAGAAATATCTACTATACAATAGAGAACTAACAGTGGCTAGTGAGTCAGAGTACAATATAGACATGTAAATGGCATAGGAGATTCTGATGAGACACTATGGAAAGATTCTGATGAGATACTACTTAGGTATTATTCACATGTCTACTTCTACTCCCCGTACCCCCAATCAATACACAAGGATCCAACCAGGTTATGTTATGATTCCATGCAAAGGCCCCAGAAGGGTGATACATGGATGTCCCATAAATGGGGATTCTAGGAGATTCTAGGATACCCAATAAATGGGATAAGGATTCTAGGAGACTCTGTGATCATAAGAGTATATGTCACAAGTGATCAAAGAACCAATGAAGCATAGTGATACGACATGTAAGTAAATGCACAGAACATGTAGTACCCGATGCTCCTTAAGGATAACATCTCAAGAAGGGATCCATATAGTACCAATCCGTGTGACCAACGTGACAGTAACAAGTAATTTAATGCAGGAAATAATTCTAAACAGGATATGAAATGATCAGAGAATGTACTCGCCTGATAACCTGAACAGCTGATAAGTATAGGGGTCCAACTGAAGCCACAGAGTCCTATTTAAAGCAACACAGGTTACAAGGTGTTCAAGTTGTAATAAATGAAACTCTACAAGCAATCTATATTATCTTAGGTTATTCTAAGTCAAATCAACTCTAGGTCAACTCCGGTCAACAATTTAGTCAAACTAGGTCAAGTGTTGACTTACGGTTGACTTGGGTCAACTGGTCAACTCTGGTCAAACAGGGTCCATTCTAGTCTAATTATTAAAGATATAAAGTGTACTTCGTTATTTGTACGTCGAAACTTACACGCAAATCGAGATAAGAAGATCAACGGTAAAGTTGATAATCTTATTATAGTGATTCACGTGTCCATCTTGTCAATTTCAGCGATATGAGATCACTGGAATTGACTGAGCTCAGTTTCGTTGTACTAATCCGAAATATGAACATTATAAGAATTATTAATAAATTATAAAAAGGTTAAACTCGAAGAAATTATCAATAAATATTATCGGACGATGAAATAAACATTGCCAACGTTCCAGAATGGTCAAATTAGCTAGGATAGCCTACCCATCGGTCCAATTTGGACATAAGGGCAAAAAGGTAATTTCGGGTCAAAACGGTATCCGTGTCGGAGCCATTTTGCACCGAAAAACGTACAAAAAATAAGTCTATAAAATATAGCAAATTATATGTCCACAAACCAGAATGACGATACGAACCCAACGGTATCTCCAGAATTGGATTCCGTTGACCCGATCTCAATTTGGTCCGTTGACTAGAACTTGGAATTCCGGTTTGTACGAAAATACGTGCCGGAGCCAAAGTTCTCAAAACTCAGCAAACTACATGTCAACGAGTCCAGAATAGCGATACGAACTCAATGGTATATCCGGAATTGGATTCCGATGAGCGATCTCAAATGACCCGTTGACCCGGATATTGGTATCCGACTTGCACCGAAATGTGTGCCGGATCCAATGTCCACAAAACCTAGCAAATTATATGTCAACGAGTCCAGAATGACGATACAACTCAACGTATATCCAAATTGATTCCGATGAGTCGACGTCAAAAAGTCCGTTGACCCGAACTTGGGACCCACTTTGCACCGAAAATATGTCAGGGCCCACGTCCTCCAAATCTAACAAATTTTATATGAAAACATGCCAGAACGACGCCACGAGTCTACTGGTGGTGTCAGAAATGAAATCTGGAGTCCCGTGTCAAAAAGAATTTTACAAGTTGAAATTACGAATTCGGACGACCAAATTTGGCGTCGAATTCAACCAATCAAACACGCTCACAATGAAACGAAACTGGAGGAGTAGTAAGAGGGTTATACCAGCTTCGTACAGAAACTGGTAGCACGCCAAACGGAGCTGCGGTGGAGGAGTACAAGCTGACGAAGTTGACTCCGCAAAACTGTCCAAAATTAATACAATTTAAACGGTCAACTTGGTGGCCGGTTTATGTATCAAACGAAAAAATCAACGGATGAAAATTGACAAGTGAAGGTGAATATACCGAGATTGTGATGGAGCAAAGAAATCGCCGATCAAACGGTCGAATTTCTCAAAATCGTGCACGAAGTTGCTGCGACGGGGCGCCAAAACGGACTTGATTCCGCGCGCGTCACGACGGAACTTCATGCGAAACACACGAATCGTCTCGACGGCGCTCCCGGAGGACGGTGGCCGCTATGGAAGTGCTCGTCGGAGTGGGGCTCACCCGTGGGGGTCGTCGAGGCACGTCGGCCGGCGGCGGCGCGCGGCCAGCGCTGTACGCGGGCGCGGCTGCCACCGCTTGCTGCTGCGAACTGCTGCTGCTTCAGGCTGCTGCGTTCGGCCTGGCCTGGCCGGCGGCATTCGGCCAATACACGCCATACATGGCAAGGCGGCGGGGTAGCACGCTGGCTGGTGGTGGCCGAGCTGGGATGGTGGCCGGTGGTTGTGGTGGCGGAAATGAAGTGTTGGTGGT
>JANAVB010022529.1:0-65976 GCA_029216955.1 Iris pallida | reverse complement strand
ATATATATATATATATATATTATATATATATATATAGTATATATATATAATATACACATATACCATAGATACAAATACAAGCAGTAAAATATTCTAAGTAGAATCAAAATTCACATTATAGAATTTCTTAGTTTTATATACTAAAATTTATACAAGTAAATAAAAGTATTAAAAAAAAAAAAAAAAAAAGTAAAATAAAAGTATATTGTTATAAATATAAGCCTAATTTCATATACTATAAATATACTTCTATATATATACACCTGTATATATAATCTATATAAATCCTAAAATCCAACATTTGTTAAAGAAATTATTTACTAAATTATCAATAAAACATTATTTAATATCAAACTAATAATACTACATTTAACTATATTTGCGAAAATCATCTACTAGGTTACTAAATTAAAATACTACTACCCATGCATGTCTACAAGGACGTCTTGGGATGCACTACATGACTACCTGGGCTTGGGCTTGGTTTGGGTCCAGTCTGGGCCAGTTTGGTACAACCGGGTCACTCAAACGTCAGATAATATTATAATAAACAATTAAATTATTATAATGGTCATGTCACAACTTTGTCTGGTTTTCCTAATTAGGATACACTTATGGAAATGTCCCTTAGCATGGCTAATACACTAGTCAAGGCACGCCACTGCACTATCCGTGCCATGATTCCTAGTCGTCTGGTACTTCAAAACTCAACCATGGATAAAGTCATCTACCATAATAATTAACTAAATAATTATTTAAAAAAATTATAAAAATCACCATTCAAAATAATTAAATAATAATAAAAAAATATTCAAAAATTCCGGAAAGGGAGGCTACAAATCTACCCACCTTAAAAATAATTTCGTCCTCAAAATTCTAATTCAAAACCATTCTTTAAAAATCAAAGTCTACTATACTTTAATCTTCTCAAATTTAATTTCAAAAATATTTTCTATCCTCCTAGCCATTTTGTAACTCCGAGTACTTGAGAACTTCTACCCACCTTGGTAATACTACTCCTCAAAATACGGTCACTAAAATTTTATAATCTTCTAACTACTGGCTAACAGTCCTTCCAACAGATATCTAGGGTATATGGCATCTATAATCCCTCATATCTATAAACAACCAAATATTCAATAGTCAAGCAATATATACTATAATTTAAGAATTTCTGATAGATTCTAAACAGCACGATCGTTCGTCACCCCGAAATAGAAGGAGACGAAAATCAACGGTTTGGAAGGCAAGGAAGAATGATCGAGAACAAATATGATATTTCAAGGACGTAGAGAAATTTCTAGAAGAATTTCCAAGGCAGAGTGGATTGAGATTTATAAGGGTTTAGTCATAGTCGCAGGCTCGTACCAGTACAGTTACGTAACCGGTACGATATGCTCTGATCTGCATGGGCCACCAAAAAACTTTTCACGAACCGCACCTGTCACGCCCCCAGTCCCAAAATACGTAGGACTAGGAACGTAGACATGCCAGCTGTATACATACGAAGTACTCTCCAATATATGGAACCCTCGTATGAATACATAAGCTTAAAATACAGTAGAACCATACTAATCTCATCCAAACAAATAAATGAATAAAAGATATCATAAAACGATAATGAATTGTCTTAATACAATATGTTGGGCGGAAATAAATCTACTACCAAAAAATAAGGAAATAAAATACATGAAAATGAAATGAATTTGGCGAGCGAAGCGAAGACGATCCAAATGCAATCATCCTCGAAGAAATAGCGAAGATCATGGGTAAAGCTAGAACACCTGCGAAAGATAATAGCACACAACCTGGAGAGATAACCAGGTCCTCAGAGGGACGTAACACGACACATAATAGCATGCCATATAAACTGAATAAATATTGCTCAAATAAATAAGTAAATCGAATTATAACATGGTCCAATACGCACCTACTGAACGAGCGTACCATCCCCCCAACCAAACAAGGAAGGAGATGGTAAACTAATTCATGGCGACGTATCTTTCTATGCTATGAATCCAATATGGTATCCGGACCCCAACAAGGTTCAATACCTTCTCATCGAAGTAGTAGTAGTCACACCTACAACCAAATAAGGACAAGATGTGACGAACTAATCCGCGACAAGTTATTGTTCCAAGCCACGGTCAGATACAAGTACCCAAACCAAAAGTACTCGTACCTAACGGATAAAGGTGCCTAACCGTTCTAAGTGAAATGTAGTTAAGAACAATCCTTCCTACGCATGGGTCCTGGCTGAATAGGATCGGTGTAGTCCCCCTTGGGCACCAGAGGCCCCATCAGTAAGAGCATGACGTTCCGCAGAATCGTCAGTGGCCGTCAGTAATCATGGGTCACAACCCCGTATCTCCAGCGGAGAGTCCGGGTCATAAGGGAAGTGCATCGAAGCCCATACGCTAAGGAATTGTCCTCCCCGCCAATGCCTACTGTGTTATGTCCACAACACAAAACCACTATAACCGCTAAGACAAACTAGCATGCAACCTCTATTAGCGGTTATTCTATCGTACGGCTTGTACGTACTGGTGGCCAGCCAATCATGTACTTCCGTATCCTACATGCGACACACAACTTCGTGATACAACATGTCAAGGCCAATGAATACACACACACAAGGTCCCTTAAATCTAGGTTTAATGTGTAAGAAAATTAATACATAGCAGAAAAAAATGAACAGTAAGTTCTAACAGGTTAAGCCATGTATCATAGTTTATTTTGCATAAAGAAAAAATGAACAATGCATGAAATATGAGCTATAATAAGTAAACAGCGAATGGCAAGGGTGCTGATAGGGCGCCTGGGTGTGCTGCGATGATCAATGTGGCATGAACTGCGACTTTGGTGCAACAACTATGCAAGGTGACCGCGGATGATGGCACAGACAGTTCCATTAGGTCCCAGAACGGTCAGATTAGTTAGGTTTGATATGAAGAAGTACAGAATTGGCGAGGGAATATGGGTGATGGAATTTGTCATGGACAAGAGGAGAACCGAAGGAATTTGGGAAATAAATACATTTACTATTTTGAAATTATTTATAATACTTGAAAATATATTACACTAGTCAAAATATGTTTAGATATAAATATATTTTAGCTCAAATCAATATTTTCAACATAGTTTTGGATAAATACCAAATAATAATTTTTTTTAGAAAATTAGTTAAGGCTAAAACCAAGTTTGAAATCAATATAGGCAAAAAATTCTATTATTATAAATTTTGGCAAAATATTATCTATCTTTTATGATAGCAAAAATATTTTAGTAACAAAACAATATCAATACCTAGTAAATATTGTATATAAAAATCTGAATTAATATTAATATTGTTAATGAAACAAAAGGTAAATCTACAAAAAGTACTAAAAAGTTTTAATAGAGAAACCACATTGTTGTTCCCTCTTAAGACATTAATAATAATATAATAATATAATAATAATAATAATAATAATAATAATAATAACATAATAATAATACTAATAATAATAATGATAATGATAGTGATAATAATAATAATAATAATAATAATAAAATAATAATAATAATAAAATTATTAAATATTACAGTAACGAGCTCTCTCCTTTCGAGAGAGAGCTAAAATAAAAAAAAACTAAATACACAGAAAGGAGGTGAGAAGAGGGAAGAAGGAGAGGGGGAGTGGCGGATGGAGAACGGAGGGGGCCTTGGCGGTCCGGTGGTCCGGCGGACGACTTGGTCGGCACGGCGGCTAGAGGGAAGTTCGCTGAGGAGCGGGGAGTGAGGACGCGGGCGGCGGGTTATGCGGAGAGAGAAGGAGGTGAAGAAGAGAGGAAATCCGATGGCGGTCGGCCGGTGGCTCACCGCTCTAGCGGTGGGAGAGGAAGCGGAGGCATGGGGAGGGTTTCGCGCGCGGGAGGTGGAACGGCGGTCCGGCAAGGAACGGCGGGGGCTCGTTGGTCGGGACGGCGCAGATCGACGCGCGGAGTGAGGAGCGGTCAGGAGGAAGAGAAGCTGGGATGAGCGGCGGTGAGATTGGTGGTCGACGGAGAAGTAAGGCGGCGCTCGCGGATCCGGCCGGCAGGGGCCAGGCGGCTACGGCCGGGGTCAGGTGAGGGGTGTGGGTTTTAATTTATTTTTTTCTCTTGATTCTGGTGTGGCGGTTCTCGTGGTGTCCGTCGGTTCGGGGTTTTATTTTTGGGTGGTGTCGATGGCCGTGGTGGCGGTGGTGTTTCGGATGGTGACCACGGTGATGGTGGATTTGGCGCTGGTGGTGGCAGGGTGGTGGCGTGGGTGTGTCGAGGCTGGTTGTTGGCCGGAAATTGGTGGCGGTGACGGTGTGGGTTCTGCCATAGTGATGGCGTGTGTGTGATGACAGTGGGGTCGACGGGGGTGGATGGCTGGAGACGAGGAATCAGGGTCGGGTGACCGTTAGGGAGGAGGAACGGGTGGCCAGGAGATCGATCTAGGGCTGGACGCGGCGCGCGAGTGGGGACGTGGTTTAGACTAGGGATTAGATTTAAGGATTTATTAGTGTCGGGGTGTGTCCGACAGGGGAAAGGAGAATATAGATGTAAACTATGGAATAAGATTATGGATGGTGGAACACGGACACGATCCACGTACGTTGGAGAATTATTGTGGAGGAATAATGTGGATGATAAAAATATTGGAGGAGTACCTGCCTATTATAGGATGTGGGAATTCCCAATTGGATAAGAACTAGGAATAGTTTAACCCAAAAATAGATAATCTGTAATTTAATTTTAAAAGCAATCAAATCCAATTCCAAATACAAATCTAATTTAAATCAAATTAAATTTTAGTTTAAAATCGAATAGGATAAATCAAATTTTTATTTAACTATTTAAATAATTTCAAAAATCAAATTAAGATTTAATGGCTACAACAACTTCCAAATATATTTTCTAAAAATGCTATAATAATAATTTCAAAAAATACTATTATTTGAAATAACTAATAGATAATTACAAAAAATATATGTATGTACAAATAATGTTTACATAAATATACTTTTCTAATATACCATTTTTAGGAAAAATAATTTATTATTATAGCTAAATAAATGAAAGGTTTTTCATTATTAAAATCATAAACTTGAAAAATGATAGCTAGAATAATTATTACATATATTATTTTGAAACCCTAATAATAGAAAAAATATTTTCTGAAAATATGTACGCTCGCACATATTGCACTCGTCGAGCAAAACGAAATAAAATAAAATTCCGTGCACAACGTACAATACGACTACGCGACGTACAATACAAAAATTTTAAATCAGTACCAAAATTGATATAAAAAAATATAGTAGAAATTTAGGAGTTTTACATCCTACCCAACTTAAAAGAATTTCGTCCTCGAAATTAAGAATTAGTAGGGGCGTGAGAGGACAAGGGGGTATCAATGGGGATCCAACGATGAAATGTTTTCACAAAATCATGTCGTAAGAAATCGCGATCTAGATCGTAGAAAAACAATACAGTATGGTCACGGGTAATGAATGAGGGTCACGATTAAGAGAACAAAATAGATTCGCTTCAATTAAGCGATTAGAGGGTCTTGATAGGGTCGAGTAGTTTAGGATGAAGATATAACAACATCGAGTGAGAATGGTCATAGCCGATAGGAAGGCTAGAGGAAGAGTTTAGTATAACGCTTTCGTCCTCCTAAAATAGGTGAGGGCGAAGCAATATAGAGTTCGAAGGAGGCGTTATCGAATACGAATACGTGATTCAAAGACGTTCGAATAATTTCAAAAGAATTTGTCAAGGCAGTCGTGGATGGGATTGTAAGGGCCAAGTTTAATTATGTTCCCATCTACGTAGAATAATAGACAAAAGCGAACCAAAGTGCAATTGGTTGATCAGACCATTATGCACCGGTTCTGATTAGACAATAGGCTAGTGAGCGCTCAATAGCATATGTCATGAACAAACTCTATAAAGAATAAGCTTGCAAAAACTAGGCTACACTAGCATCATTAGTCAAAACGGTAAATACATAGGTACGAGAGATTTAAGATTTAAAGAAGGTAGAATGATTCTAAGTCATACAGTCGTCCTATAGTTTCTTGTCCAAGTCCTTGGTTGGCTAGACGGGTTAGGTCCTCTAGATTCTAGGATCTAAATAAGCTTGTTAATATAGGTCACTAGGTCAAAGGGTTGCTAGTTCATAAGGTATTCTACCCAACTTAAAGAATTAAACTAATGGTGTTTTGGGACAACTAACTAGTAGGGTCGATCTCTAGCAAGCACGAAGGGAAGATAAGAATAGGGAGGGAAGGAAGCAAGCAAGATGCAATTGATGAGTCAAACGGTAGATAAAATCAAGGAAAGAGGTCAAGTATGTGGATGAGATCCTAGACTTCTAATCCTATACATAGGCTTGCTTGGTACGGTAAAGTAACCAAACAATTTATCTTGACCTACATGGGCCACCACAAAAACATGTAACGCCCCAGTCCCAAAATACGTAGGACTAGGAACGTAGACATACCAGCTGTATACATATGAAGTACTCCTAATATATGGAACCCTCGTATGAATACATAAGCTGTAAAATACAGTAGAACCATACTAATCTCATCCACACAATAAATGAATAAAAGATATCATAAAATGATAATGAATTATCTTGATACAATATGTTGGACGGAGACAAATCCACTACCAACAAAATAAGGAAATAAAATACATGGAAAATGAAATGAATTTGGCGAGCGAAGCGAAGACGATCCAAATGCAATCATCCTCGAAGAAATAGCGAAGATCACGGGTAAAGCTAGAACACCTGCAAACGACAATAGCACACACACCTGGAGAGATAACCAGGTCCTCAGAGGGACGTAACAAGACACATAATATCATGCCATACAAACTGAATAAATATTGCTCAAATAAATAAGAATCAAATTATAACATGGTCCAATACACACCTACTGAACGAGCGTACCATCCCCCCAACCAAACAAGGACAGGAGATGGTAAACTAATTTACGGCGACGTATCTTTCCATGCTATGAATCCAATATGGTATTCGGACCCCAACAAGGTTCAATACCTTCTCATCGAAGTAGTAAGTCACACAACCAAACAAGGACACGATGTGACGAACTAATCCGCGATAAGTTATTGTTCCAAGCCACGGTCAGATACAAGTACCCAAACCAAAGTACTCGTACCTAACGGATAAAGGTGCCTAACCATTCTAAGTGAAATGTAGTTAAGAACAATCCTTCCTACGCATGGGCCCTGGCTGAATAGGATCGATGTAGTCCCCTTGGGCACCAGAGGCCCATCAGTAAGAGCATGACGTTCCACAGATCGTCAGTGGCCATCAGTAATCATGGGTCATCAACCCCGTATCCTAGCGGAGAGTCCGGGTCACAAGGGAAGTGCATCGAAGCTCATACGCTAAGGAATTGTCCTCCCCGCCCAATGCCTACTGTGTTGTATCCACAACATAAAACCACTATAATCGCTAAGTCAAACTAGCATGCAACCTCTATTAGCGGTTATTCCTATCGCACGGCTTGTACTTACTGGTGGTCAGCCAATCACGCACTTCTGTGTCCTATATGCGACCACAAACTTCGTGATACAATGTGTCAAGGCCAATGAATGCAACACACAAGGTGGTCCCTTAAATATAGGTTTAATGTATAAAAAAAATAATACATAGCAGAATAAAATGAACAGTAAGTTCTAATAGGTTACCATGTATCCAGTTTATTTTGCATAAAAAAATAATGAACAATGCATGAAATATGAGCTATAATAAGTAAACAAGAATGGCAAGGTGTCTTGCCTGATAGGGCGCCTGGTGTGCTGCGATGATCAATGTGGCACGAACTGCGACTTTGGTGCAAAACTATGCAAGGGACCTCGGATGATGGCACAGACAGTTCCATTGGGTCCTAACGGTCAGATTAGTTAGGTTTGATATGAAGAAGTACAGAATTGGCGAGGGAATATGGGTGATGGAATTTGTCACGGACAAGAGGAGAACCGAAGGAAATTTGGGAATAATAAATTTACTATTTTGAAATTATTATAATACTTGAAAATATATTACACTAGTCAAATATGTTAGAATAAATATTATTTAGCTCAAATAATAGTTTCCAAACATATTTTGGATAAATACAAATAATAATTTTTTTAAGAAAATTAGTAAGGCTTAAAACCAAGTTTGAAATCAATATAGGAAAAAAATTCTATTATTATAAATTTTGGCAAAATATATCTATCTTTTATGATAGCAATAAATATTTTAGTAACAAAATAATATCAATACTTAATAAATATTGTATATAAAAATCTGAATTAATATTAATATTGTAATGAAACAAAAGGTAAATCTACAAAAAGTACTAAAAAGTTTTAATAGAGAAACCACATTGTTGTTCCCTTAAGACATTAATAATAATAAATAATAATAATAATAATAATAAATAATAACATAAATAATAAAATAATATAATAATAATAAATAATAATAATACTAATAATAAAATGATAATGATAGTAATAATAATAATAATAATAATAATAATATAAAATAATAATAAAATTATTAAATATATTACAGTAACGAGCCTCTCCTTCGAGAGAGAGCTAAAATAAAAAAAAAAACTAATACACAGAAAGGAGGTGAGGAAAGGGAAGAAGGAGAGGGGAGTGGCGGATGGAGAACGGAGGGGGCCTTGGCGGTCCAGTGGTCCGGCGGACGACTTGGTCGGCACGGCGGCTAGAAGGAAGTTCGCGGAGGAGCGGGGAGTGAGGACGCGGGCGACGGGTTATGCGGAGAGGGAAGGAGGTAAAGAAGAGAGAAATCCGACGGCGGTCGGCGGTGGCTCACCGCTGGCGGTGGAGAGAGAGGAGCGGAGGCTTGGGAGAGGGTTTCGCGCACGGGGAGGTGGAGCGCGGTCCGACGAGGAACGACGGGGGCTCGTTGGGGGGCGGCGCAGATCGGCGTGCGGAGCGAGGAGCGGTCGGAGGAAGAGAAGCGGGACGAGCGACGGTGAGATTGGTGGTCCGACGGAGAAGTGAGCGGCGCTCGCGGATCCGGCTGGCGGGGGCCAGGCGGGGCTACGGTCGGCGGTCGGTGAGGGGTAGGGTTTTATTTATTTTTTTCTCTGATTCGGGTGTGGCGGTTCTCGTGGTGTCCGTCGGTTTGGGGTTTTATTTTTGGGTGGTGCGATGGCGTGGTTGGCGGTGGTGTTTCGGATGGTGACCACGGTGATGGTAGGGTTTGGCGCTGGTGGTGGCAGGGTGGTGGCATGGGTGTGTCGAGGTGGTGTTGGCGAAATTGGTGGCGGTGACGGTGTGGGTTCTGCCATGGTGATGGCGGTTGTGATGACAGTAGGGTCGAGGGGGGTGGATGGGAGACGAGGAATCAGGGTCGGGTGACCGTTAGGAGGAGGAACGGGTGGCCAGGAGATCGATCTAGGACTGGATGCGGCTAACGCGAGTGGGGACGTGGTTTAGACTAGGGATTAGATTTAAGGATTATTAGTGTCGGGGTGTGTCGACACGGGGAAGGAGGATATAGATGTAAACTATGGAATAAGATTAGGATGGTGGAACACGGACACGATCCACGTACGTTGGAGAATTATTTGTGGAGGAATAATGTGGATGATAAAAATATTGGAGGAGTACCTGCCTATTTATAGGATGTGGGAATTTCCAATTGGATAAGAACTAGGAATAGTTTAACCCAAAAATAAATAATCCATAATTTAATTTTAAAAGCAATCAAATCCAATTCCAAATACAAATCTAATTTAAATCAAAAAATTTTAGTTTAAAATCGAATAGGATAAATCAAATTTTCAAATATTAACTATTTAAATAATTTCAAAAATCAAATCAAGATTTAAATGGCTACAACAACTTCCAAATATATTTTCTAAAAATGCTATAATAATAATTTAGAAAATACACTATTATTTCAAATAACTAATAGATAATTACAAAAAATATATATGTATGTACAATAATGTTTACATAAATATACTTTTCTAATATACCATTTTGTAGGAAAAATAATTTATTATTATAGCTGTATAAATGAAAGGTTTTTCATTATTAAAATCATAAATTGAAAAATGATAGCTAGAAATAATTATACATATATTATTTTGAAACCCTAAAAATAGAAAAAATGTTTTTCTAAAAATATGTACGCTCGCACATATTCGCACTCGCGAGCAAAACGAAAAAAAAAATTCTTGCACGACGTACAATACGACTACGCGACGTACAATACAAAAAATTTTAAATCAGTACCAAAATTGATATAAAAAATATATTAAAAATTTAGGGGTTTTACAGCACCCGCTTTTCGGACGCAAGCACGTGAGTAAGGCAGCTACGTATCAAACGGACTCCAGCCGACCCGAATACGTAAACGTTGTCACGGCTATGGTAAATTGCCACATCATGGCAAAACATTCTACATCTCAATCCACAATAAGTGTAAGAAATATGAATGAACACTATGGGTCGTGGTCTGCGGCCCACTAGCATGTATGTCCGATAAGACTCAAAGAACGTAACAAGAGTCTAAAACTGAATCAAGAAACATGATATCTCATGATAAGGGATGAAAGCACAAGCGGATAATAAACGTAATAATGATAGCTGAATCCCACAAGCGTATCATCGCATCCGAAACCCACAAGAATCACAAATCCTCCGCCATCCAGAACTGGTAGCTACTCTATGCAATCACTATACCTAAACTACAAAGCTAACCATAAACAAGGACTATATATATACTAGCATGCATGATATATAAATCACATGTTAATAATTAACTAGTAAAACTGTATAATAATAGAAATATGTATGTAAATAAACTGTAGAGGAGGCAAGGTATACTTGCCAAGAGGTTGCACGCAGATCCAACAAAATATAGTCAACTGGTCAGCCATAAAGTCCAAATCTCACAAATATCTCCGAAAGCTGAAACAGACATTGCCAACATTCTCAGAATAGTCAAATTAGCTAGGATTGCCTGTCCTTCAGTCCAATTCTGTACACAGGGGTAAAACGGTAATTTTGGGCCAAAATGATGTCCGCCGTTAGAGCCGCTTTGAACCAAAAAATGTGCCAGAGTCAATGGTCTCTAAAGTTGTCAAACTACATGTCTACGGATTCGGTTTGACGATACGAACCCGACGGTATGTCTAATTTTAGATTCCGGTGGGCCGTACACAAAATCACACGTTGAATCGGATCACGCGGCCCGCAAAACGGAGATCCAATCAACTGCCTCAGAATTGGACCAAACTTGGCATACAGGACCAGTCCTGATGGCACAAGTTTCGTCACGATCTGACGGACGTGCACGAAGTAATTAAAAATTTTGCACAGAGGTCGATACGATGAATTTTGACGGATACGCATCAAATTCGTCACGTACACGCGACCAATTTGAATTCCGTCAAAGTTTACATGACCACGAAGCCGATACGCACCTTTCGATGCTTTCAGTTCGCGACCACGTCACCCGGAATGGCGGGACGCACGTCGTATCGAAGGTTTTCGTGATTTTTGAAACAGATTTTTCTTGATTTTTAACCATGAATAACTTCCAGAATATTACCTTAACAACAATTCTATGAAAAGGAGTTCGATCTCGTATAGGTTGTCTACAGGTTTGTTTAAATGGATTTTCAAAAAGGTTATTGGTTTAACGAGGATTCATTCGTAAACATGAGTACTTCGACTTCTTCATGTCCTGTTTTGAACAGGATTTGGCCAATCTTGGCGTCGAGTTTCAACTCGATTCTGCTTCAATTTGAGTCGAAGTTATTCCATAGGATCGAAGCCCTATGGGTTGTGTTTCCAACGCATATTTCGGTTTGGAAAATGACAAAGGGACAAGGGAGAAAACTCACCAGGAAGTTGGGGGCTTGGACTGGTTGCTGCTGTGTTGTGGTTCGGCCTCGCCGGCTTGTGGCGGCTCTGTCGCCGGCCGACGGCTGCCCACGGTGGCGAACGCGTGATGTCAGGGTTGCCAGAGTTGGAAGGAAGGGTGGCGCTTCGTGGTTTAGGGTTTGGTTACTCACTCTCGATCTCTCTCTCTATATATGCACTTCGGTTACAGAACGCGGGGGTGTTCTGTATAGCGTGGGCTCGGTTTCACTTGGTCAGGGTGGCTGCTTTGGGGGTCGGGGCTGGGTTCACGGGCTGGGTTCTCGGGCTGGGTTCATGGGCTCGGAATTCTTGTATACATATATCATTATACATGTATATATATATATATGTATAATGATATATGTATATATATATAGATATGTATAATGATATATGTATACATATATATATATATATATATATATATATATATATATATATATATATATATATAAAATGTATATATATATATATATATATATATATATATATATATATATATATATATATATATATACATACATATATATGTATGTATATATTTTTTTTGTATATAAAAAAAAAGTATATATTTTTTTGTATGTATGTATATACAAACATACATATATATATATATATATATATATAGATATATATATATATATATATATATATATATATATATATATATATATATATATTGTGTGTATATATATATATATATATATATATATATATATATATATATATATATATATATATATATATATATATACACAAATATATATATATATATGTATATATATATATATATATATATATATATATATAAAATATATATATATATATATATATATATATATATATATATATATATATATATATATATTATATAATATATATATAAATATATATATATATATATATATATATATAATATACAAAAGGATGGTGTGGGTGTGGATCCCTCTCGATGGAGAGACGCCGATCCTCGGTCTCCCCCCCCCCTCGGCCGGTGGCCGGTCGCCCCCGGGCAGCCGAGGCCCCTCTGGCCGCCTCCCCCGCGGGGAGGCCCCCACCCTCCTCCGCCGGAGATCGTGATGCGAGCGGCGACTCCTTCCCCCTCTCCTCTCTTCCTCCGAGTCGTCGCAGGCCTCGTCGTCGTCGTCGTCGTCGTCGATCCCGGCGTCCTCAGCCGGCCCCGTCTATCCTTTGCCCCCCGCCTGCCTTCCCCGGCGCTCCGTTCGCTGTGCGGCCTCGTCCCGGTCCGCCGCCCCCTCGAGCGGCCGACCCTGTCGCTGATCCTCCTGCCCTAACTCCCTCCTTCCTGGCAGCCGGCCTCCCTCCGGCAGCCCCCCCGGAGCCCCCCCCCGCTTCGGCTCCGGTTCGCCCCCCCCCCCCTCGCGCCTCACCCCGGCTCGTCAGCGAGTCCCCTCCAGGCGCCTCCCGCCGTGGCCGAGGCGGTCCCTATCACTCCTCCAGTCGACCCTCCCGCCTCATCCTCGGAGGCCTTCCTCTCCGTCCCCTCCGCCTCCGCCTCTGCTCCGTCTCCCTCTCCCGCCTCGGCCGGCGCTTTCTGGCAAGAGCCAGCCTCCTTGCAGTGGGTCTGGATCCCCGTCCATCCCCAGGCGGAGGCAGTCCTCCTCTCTCTTGGCGCGAGACGCTACCCCCCCTCTCCTCCGCCGCCCAACCCTGCTCCCGGCGACCTCCCCCTGGCCTCCCCAGACGGGGCCGAGTCCCCCTTCCTCCCCGCCGGTCGGGGTTCCCTCGCCATGGCCCTCCCCCGGAGTAGCTCCCCTCCGGCCGCCGCGGCTCGCCTTCCAGCTGCCGAGGCTCCCCCGGCGTCGTGGCCCGTCCTCGGGCGGTGCGTCGGTCCTCGGTCAGGGCGTCGTGCCCTGCGCCTCTCCAGCGCAGCTTCCTTCCTCCTCGCCGGTCCCCCGCCCTTTCCCCTCCGCCTTGGAGCTCTCGGCGGATCAGCCCCCTTCCTCCTTGCCAGTCCCCCGCCCTGGCAGCGTCCGGCTCCCCCTCCCCTCGGGCGGCGCTGGTCCCCATCCTTCGCCTCATCGGGAAGCGCTTGCCCCCGTCCTCCGCCGCGGCTCTCCGCCGTGGAGTCGCCCCCGAGTCGCCTCCCCAGCTCTGGACTCCTCCGCCCCCGCTCGCGCGCGGAGCAGGCACCGAGCACCCTCCCCGTTGGCTCCCCAGCGGCCGGCCGGCTGAGCCCCGCCCACGAGCAGCGTCCTCGGGCCCCCCGCTCGGTTGAGGCGCTGGTGCCTCGGGTCCTGCGCTCCCGCGGTCAGAGCCCGCCCTCGGGCCCCGCATCCCCTTGGTCCCTACGTTCTCCTCGGGTGGTCCACCCCCCTTATTGGCCCACGTGCCCTCGCGGGCCACGTGCCCCCCCCCCTCTGTTGTCTTTTCTCCTTTTGTTCTAGGTGTTTGAATTTTGAATCGCTTTTTGTTTTAGGTGTTTGGATTTTGAATCTCGTTCCCACCTGTGGGGCCCGATCTAGGTTCGGGTTCCTTTTATAAAATGCTTTCTGGTTAATATATATATATATATATATATATATATATATATATATATATATATATATATATATATATATATATATATATATATTGATATATATATATATTATATATCAAAAAAAATTATATATATATCATTATACATTTAAAAAAAAAAATTATATCATTATACATATATATATATATATATATATATATATATATATATATATATATATATATATATATATATATATATATATATACCATAGATAAAAATACAAGCAGTAAAATATTCTAAGTAGAATCAAAATTCATATATATATATATTTTTTTTTTATTCAAAATTCATATATATATATATATATATATATATATATATATATATATATATATATATATATATATGATATATACACATATACCATAGATAAAAATACAAGCAGTAAAATATTCTAAGTAGAATCAAAATTCACATTATAGAATTTCTTAGTTTTACATACTAAAATTTATACAAATAAAATAAAATTATATTGTTATAAATATAAGCCTAATTTTTATATACTATAAATATACTTTTATATATATACACCTGTATATATAATCTATATAAATCCCAAAATCCAACATATTTGTTAAAGAAATTATTTACTAAATTATTAATAAAATATTATTTAATATCAAGAACTCATAATACATACATTTAACTACATTTTGCGAAAATCGTCTACTAGTTTACTAAATTAAAATACTACTACCCAATACATGTCTACAAGGACGTCTTGGGATGCACTACATGACTACCTGGGCTTGGGCTTGGTTTGGGTCCAGTCTGGGCCAGTTTGGTACAACCTAGTCACTCAAACGTCAGATAATGTTAATAATAAACAATTAAATTATTTATAATGGTCATGTCATAACTTTGCCTGATTTTCCTAATTAGGACACACTTATGGACATGTCTCCCTTAACATGGCTAATACACTAGTCAAGGTACGCCACTGCACTATCCGTGCCATGATTCCTAGTCGTTTGGTACTTCAAACTCAACCATGGCTAAAGTCATCTACCGTAATAATTAACTAAATAATTATTTATTAGAAATCTAAAAATAACCATTCAAATTAATTAAATAATAATAAAAAATATTTCAAAAATTTTGGGAAGAGAGGCTACAGTAATAGTTTGTTAATTGGACAGATGATCCGTACGTGCTGCCTTGGTAACTGACTGATGATGATCTAAATATTTCTCTTTCGTACTACAATTAATCCATCCCTGAAAAAGCTTATTACCTAGTTTTCCTAATATCACTTGACCAATTTTTTTTAAAGTTGCATTCGACATGCGCCTTCAAATGCTGAACTTATAATCCGAGGAGGAAAGATTATTGCCCTAAAGTGAAAGTTGTAGATTCTTTTTTTAAATAAAAAGTAGGGCGCACAATGTATCAGATATGAAGGCAAATTATAAAGGCTCACTTCTTACTCAAGACTAGCCCAATTTTTTTATTTACAAGTTTGCCACTAGAAGAATTTGTCAAAGCTAGCCCAAATGTAGGTATATAAGTCAATTTTTTCCCTCTTGTCTCCATCCTCCCTTCTCTTTCTCCAAACCCTAGAAAGTTTCTACCTTTTACTTTGAAGTTGTGGCCCCAACTTGTGGTCCCTAACTCTACTCGAATCCAATTTCATAGATCTTCAATGAATATTCGTAGTTTATTTGGTACATTTTTGACAAACTTTGATGATAAAGTTTTTCTAAGTATTGGTTCTCCCCAAATAATTGAATTCTATGTAACAATATAGGAATTATGGGTGAAAGCCTATTTAAAGAAGAAATTGGATTATTAAATCTTTTAAACGACCAACCCGGTCCTTCCGAATAACACGACATTCCTTCCGAAGCAGTCTCGGTAACTCCCTGACTGACCAATTTCGTAACCGAACTATCAAACCCTATTTTGGAAGTCCTAGTTTGGACTTGTTGTGCAACAAGTCCAAACTAGGACAGCCAAATTTTTTGACATGTCCTACATGTAACATTCTCTTGAACACCATGTTACATACAACACTTTCAAAATTTATGTATTTAACTGTCCTCTCTTTTCTATTGATTATAGGGCATACCATCTCATATTGCCATTGATTTTGGCAATTTATTCTCAACAGATATCGGCTTGGAATCTCATAACGAAGCAGTAGAATGGTGCAGACAAGTTGGAAGGCAATCTAACAGAGTCATTATCATTTCACGATCAATACGATCCCAGCCGGGTTATAAAGTATAGAACTTCGATGTGGAAGAGGTGGTGTGTTTAGGGTTCATCGTAAAAAGTATGAACTTCTCGAAATAAAAGTCCCAAAGAAAATGGTTGGGACAAAGAAATATGGTTTTTCATTCAAGCTGGTGATTGTATACACAAACCATGGAAAGTGGATAGTTCAAATCAGAAATGGGATGCACAATCATACTATTAGGTGACACTTACTGGTCATCCATATGTCGGACGGTTGAGTAATGATGAGAGGAAGTTAGTTGAAGAATTGTCCACCTCTGGAGTTGTCCCTAAATTTTTTTACTCTGTGGTGCGTTAGAAGAATGATAAAAATAAGTCTACTATAAGGAAAATCTAACGCACTATCGAGATCAAGAACTAATATTATGAAAGAAAGAATGACGATTCATAAGTGTTGAAGTTACTTGTCAATAATCACTATGTGGAGTACCATAGAAGACATCCACAGACTAATGAAGTCATTTTTATGTTTTGGGCCCATCCTTGTTTGCCATGAATAAAAAGTTGAAGAACTTTTGTATTACAAACGAGAAGAAGTACAAAAGAAATCCTAAATAGGAGATCTAAGTACGATAGAGATCGAATATTGTAGTGGTTCCTTTACTCTGTTGATGATTTGACGACGAAAAGAACTTGTTCTGACTCTCTGAATGCTTATGAGTGGGTGATCTCGATTTGCCAATCAAGAAGCATTAGAAGGTCCTGAATGAAGGAAGACTTCTTCTATTTATAGGCGGGCACATATACGATATACGCAGGGGTTTTGGCGCACAGGAGCGCTACGCGCACAAAAATATCGTCGAATCTGTTGTAACTATACTGTTGGGGCTACTATCGAGCTGACATGTGGCAGTTGTTGAGATTCACCTGTTGCGGAGATCTTGGGTGGTTGGTACCCATTTATAAACATGACTGAGTCAATAACACATGTCATGTGCACATCACTCAAAGATCTCGTCATGTCACGTCCCATAACCAGAATACTGGAGAGCGGGAGAATGACTCAGCCAGCTACGTATTACGGGTAGATGAATATCGTATAATACGATCAATGCTGTCTAAAAGACAAGGGGGTGCATACTACATGAAAGTCTCGCTATGGTCACTTCACATCTATTGTCTCAATCATTCAAACAAGAAGCAATAACAGAGAACATTTAAGATAAAGCAATAAGGCGTCCCAAACGCTTAGTCAAAATGTTCTTGAGATCTGGCTTTACAAAACATAGCCAGATGATATAGCAACATATACACAATTGTTATCAGCTGCAGTCTGACTTAATTATAATTATGTAAAAGTAAGTACAAGACTATCCGACTAACATGTCGGTGCCAAGCGGCAAAATGTAAAGTAATTAACAAAACGAGCGGAGAAGTAAGGAACCCACTCGAGTCCTCCTGCGATCATTCCTCTAGTATTGACCATCTTGGAGGTAGAAGTAAGCTGAGTCCTCGGGAACCGGCTCTAAATCTGGCCATGCAAAACCAGAGAGGTTAGACCTCTAATAGCAAGTACCGCAAGCAAGCACGATATGAGGGGTTAAAACCAGTAATAAGAGAATAGGATATATAGATCTCTGCTTGCTACTAGGATTCACATAATGTCACGAGACTTCGAACCAACCTCCCAACCAAACAAGGACAGTGGTTGGCCCGTCATGTCTCGATACTCTGATCATCTCAGTTAGTTAACAGAGTAGGTACAGTACACAAATAAATCAACTTAAACGGCCATCCAACTCCTACGGCTTACTACTGTGAGTCCCAAGTTATCCTGGAATTATGCAATAAGGATTTCTCAGTTCTTACTATGGACAAGCAAGGCTAGTCTATCCCATCAATCAATTACGCCAATCATGAATTAGACGAGTCCCAGCAGGACGCCCGTCATCAATATACAATAATATAAGCAGATACCGCTCCCTGCCCGTGTGGTAGAATTGCAGTATCTGTGGGAACCAGCCGGCCTGTTGGGCGCTAATAGTCCCAAAGAGGGCTGCCATGTAAGAACTCGGAAATCCATTCTCTCCATGCAATCATTATTTTATTTAACTTAGTAGTCTCTATGTTAAGTGAAATCCCATGTCGTAGATCATGGTCATTTCAGAATGAGTACTTCCGTACAAAGTACGATATGCTCAACTCTACAACAATACCCGTGCGGTTAGGTTGTAGGTCTTACATAGCGTAATGCAACAATTAAAACTAACCACGGAACAATTATGCCTTGACCATAAAGTACACATACTGCTTTCGTAAAATATATAAATAAATTATAACCTGCATGTATCTATATGTCAATATTTGGGATTGGCCAATCGATTGCAAATATGAACGTGTCTTATTCTATTTAATTCAATAAGACGACTAGCCAGTCTCTTAGTTCCATCTAGGAACGCATGATCAATAATTAATCAAGATAACAATCAATGTTAATTAATGCCAAATTCGGGAAATAACATTGGGAGATAAATAATGATTGGAAAATAAATAATCTCATGCGCTTGAGGAATAAAGATTCATGCGGCTGTGGAAAATAAATCTTATGCGCTGTGGGAAATGATTAGGAAATAAATAATCTCATGCGCTGTGGGAAATGATTGGGAAATAAATAATCTCATGCGCTGTGGGAAATGATTGGGTAATAAATAATCTCATGCGCCTGAGAAATGAAGATTCATGCGGCTGTGGAAAATGATTGGAAAATAAATAATCTCATGAGCTGTGGGAAATAATTGGGAAATAAATAATCTCATGCGCCTGAGGAAAATGATTGGGAAATAAATAATCTCATGCGCTGTAGGAAATGATTGGGAAATAAATAATCTCATGCGCCTGAGAAAAATGATTGGGAAATAAATAATCTCATGCACTGTGGGAAATGATTGGGAAATAAATAATCTCATGCGCTGTGGGAAATGATTGGGTAATAAATAATCTCATGCTCCTGAGGAATGAAGATTCATGCGGCTGTGGGAAATGATTGCGAAATAAATAATCTCATGAGCTGTAGGAAATAATTGGGAAATAAATATTTTCATGCGCCTGAAGAAAATGATTGGGAAATAAATATTCTCATGCGCAGTGGGAAATGATTGGGAAATGAATAATCTCATGCGCCTGAGAAAAATGATTGGAAAATAAATAATCTCATGCGCTGTGGGAAATGATTGGGAAATAAATAATCTCATACGCCTGAGGAATGCGGATGTGGAAAATAAATCTCATGCGCTGTAGGAAAGGTTGGGAAATAAACAATCTCATGCGCCTGAGGAATGCGACTGTGGCTGTTCTTCCTCTCCGAATTTTTCTGAGAACAGAACAATGGAAGCCATTGCTTCCAAGCAAAATAAATCCTTCATCCCAAGCCCAAATATGGACTTCCAAAGGTCAAAATTGGGTAGAACGAAATTCTCTACAACATGGAGCCATCAAAACTTGAAGATAACAAAGTTTACTAGATCAAAACCTAAGTAACCCAAAAATGTATCAAACTTAGATCTACAACAAATAAGCCATAGAAATTGAAAATGCTAAGTACTAAAGAGACTTAGAATCAAATAAGGAAGATGATGGAACAATAATAATGGGGATCCATCATGAAGCAAGTTGGCACTTGCCTTGCCCTCCTAGGTTGGTGGGAGAGTTAGGAGGAAGAAGAAGAGTAATAGTGAAGTAATGAAGAGAGAGAAAGAAGATGGGCTTTAAATGAAGGAGTGGTGGTAGGTGGGGGTTTATTTTGGTTCATGATGAACCAACATAATTAAACCAATCTGAGCCGAACCCATAGCAAAGCTAAAGCAGAGTATAAAAGCAGAAAGTAAAGTGCAGAAATAAAATTGCAGGAAATTAATTAACAAAAAATTAAAGGAATTTAAATACAGAACAATACATGGTAAATATTAAATGAATACATTCCAGCAGTACATGTATTTAGAATACGTATTCTGGGAACGGGAAGTGACATCTCTACCCTCCTTAGAAAAATTCCGTCCTCAGAATTTCAGATCCAAGCATGATAGAAATATCGAAGCTAAACTAATCTAAGTATAAACAATTGAGTAAGCAATCATTCTACAATGATAATAACAAGTTATGTATCTACATCTAATAATCTACAACATTAAGTAATTCTACTCATAAGGTGACAAGCATGAGGAGTTAAGACAATTAAGGTATACAGAAGGAAATATACCTTGTGAGTCAAATAGGTGCGGATACCGTGATCGGATATCATCCTCACGTTCCCACGTTGACTCCCCTAAAGAGTGATGACCCCAAGCAACCCAGACAAGGTTAATTGTCCGGTTCTTGAGTATCTTCTCTCTTTGGTCCAAAATAGACACAGGCTGTTCCTCATAAGATAGGTTGGTACCAACAACCAACTCAGAATGATCAAGGACATGACTTGGGTCCGATACATACCTTCGTAACTGAGATACATGAAACACGTCATGCACCTCTCGTAACGAAGGTGGAAGGAATAAACGATAAGCAACATCGCCTATCCTCTCAAGGATAACAAATGGGCCCACGTATCGGGGACTCAACTTCCCGCGAATGCCAAATCTAATGACCCCACGGGTAGGTGAGATCCGTAAGAATACGTGGTCCTCAACAGAAAATTCTAGCGGCCTACGATGCTGGTCCGACCAATGACGATGTCGATCCTGCACAACTCGAAGTCGCTCTCAAATTCCTTTAATCACTTCCACTGTCTGAATAATCATCTCCGGGCCTAACATCTTTCTCTCCCCAATATCGTCCCACGCTAGTGGCGACCTACACTTCTTACCATATAGTGCTTCAAAAGGCGCTATCTGGATACTGGCTTGATAACTGTTGTTATATGAGAACTCGACCAAGTGTAGGTGGCTCTTCCAAGATCCTCCAAAATCTAGGGTGCAAGCTCGCAACATATCTTCTAGGGTCTGAATTATTCTTTCTGATTGCCCGTCCGTCTGTGGATGGTAAGCCGTGCTAAATCTTAACTTGGTACCCAAGCTATGATGTAAGCTCTTCCAAAAATGTGAGATAAAACGGGTATCTCTGTCTGACACAATACTGACTGGGACCCCATGCTGTATGACTATCTACTGCATATACAATTCTGCCAACTTCTCCGTAGATTGACCTACTCTAAAAGGAAGAAAATGTGCCACCTTCGTAAGCCGATCTACGATTACCCAAATAGCATCCTTACCACTTGGTGATCTTGATAAATCGGTCACAAAGTCCATTGTGATGTGTTCCCACTTCCATTCCGGAATAGAAAGCGGTTGCAATAACCCAGCTGGCCTCTGCTGTTCTGCCTTCACTTGCTGACATACCAAGCAACGGGAAACGAATCTAGCTATCTCCCTCTTCATTCCGTTCCACCAGAAGTGCTGCTTGATATCCTGGTACATCTTGGTCCCTCCAGGGTGTATAGAATACTGAAAGCTGTGAGCTTCTGTCATAACCTTATGTCTGATATCTCCACTAGGCACACAAAGGCGTGATCCAAACCTAAGCGTACCATCTTCATGAATTTGCATCTCCTTCCTGAGTCCTGAATCACATTCTGCCCTAAGCTTCTGAATCCTTGGGTCTTGTGCCTGAGCTGCCTTGATCATGTCTACCAAGTCGGATTGAACTTGTAAACTTGTTAGAACTTCTACATCACTAGGAAGTATAACTTCGATGCCCATCTCCTGAAGGTCTTCTAAAATGTGCTTCTGTGTTGTCAACATAAATGCGCCGCCTCTCCTGCTAAGAGCCTCTGCTACCACATTAGCCTTGCCTGGATGATACTGAATCTCCACGTCATAATCCTTGATCAACTCCAACCATCTTCTCTGTCTCATGTTCAGCTCCTTCTGAGTAAAGATGTACCTCAGACTTTTATGATCTGTGTACATGTCTACTCAATCACCATATAAGTAATACCTCCATAGCTTCAAAGCAAATGCTACTGCCGCCAACTCCATGTCATGAGTCGGGTAATTCTTCTCGTAGTCTCGAAGCTTCCTAGATGCATACGCTATCACCTTCCCATGCTGCATAAGGACACAACCAAGTCTTTTACCTGACGCATCACAATAAACGGTAAAACCTCCGGGTCCAACTGGCAATGTAAGAATAGGCGCTGATATCAACTTCTGCTTCAGATTCTCAAATGATGCCTGGCATTCTGTCAACCAGACGAATGGTACATCCTTCCGTGTCAATCGGGTCATGGGTGCTGAAAGCCTCGCAAAGTCTGATACAAACCTTCTGTAATGTCCTGCCAATCCCAAGAAACTCCGTACATCAGCTACGGTCTTGGGTACTGGCCAACTCTCTAATGCTTCTACCTTCTTGGGGTCTACTGCTACTCCAGCTCCTGATATGATATGACCCAAAAATGAAATATGATCCGACCAAAACTCACACTTGCTGAGCTTGGCATACAACTGGTTCTCTCTAAGAACCAGTAACACTTTCCTGAGGTGGTCTTCATGCTCCTCTTCACTAGCAGAATATACAAGAATGTCGTCGAGAAATACAATGACAAGTTGATCCAAGTACGGCATAAAGATGCGATTCATCAAATCCATAAAGATTGTTGGAGCATTGGTCAAACCAAATGGCATTACTAAGAATTCATAATGCCCATACTTCGACCTGAATGCTGTCTTGGGAATGTCTTCCTTCCGAACCCTCACTTGATGATACCCTGAACGAAGATCTATCTTGGAGAAAACTCTAGCTTAGCTCAACTGATCAAATAAGTCGTCGATCCTGGGTAGTAGGTACTTGTTCTTCGCTGTTGCCACGTTAAGCTTCCTGTAATCAATGCACAATCTGGATGACCCATCCTTCTTTCCCACAAGTACCACTGGTGCTGCCCATGGTGATATACTAGCTTGGATGAACTTTTTCTCCTTCAGTTCCTCTATGTGCTGATATACCTTGGCCTGCTCTGAGTCTGCCATTCTATAAACTCGATCTAATATCGGTTTAGTTCCAGGTGCCAATTCTATACTGAACTCAATATCTCTAACCGGTGGTAGACCTGGAAGTTCTTTGGGGAATACGTCCAGAAACTCTTCAACTACCTTCGGAACTTGAACTTCTTCCATTGCCGTCACTACTCCCTGCTCTTGTTGAGTTGCCACTGATCTGACTAAGGTAAACCGCTTTATGCCTGGGATGTCAAAAGATACACTCCCTCTACGATAATCTATTATCGCATGACTGTCTTTCAGCCAGTCCATGCCTAAGATAACGTCGAAATTTCCAACAGAAAATTCTATCAACCTGGCGGGAAAGGAATGCCCGCAAACTATAACGCTACATGCTAGAATAACTCTACTAACTCCTACGAGCCTAATACCAGTGAGTATATTTAACCTCCCTGGCAATGCCTCGAACTCCATTCCTAGTCGTGTTGCAAATTGTGCAGATATAAATGAGTGTGATGCTCCTGAATCAAACAATGCTACTGCGGGATAAGAGGCGACGAGAATGTTACCTGCCACAACATCTTCCGATGCCAATGCCTCTTCCAAGGTCAGAGTGAATGCCTGCCCTCGACCTTCTTGTTGGTTCCCATACTGCGGCCTAGCCTGGTGCTGCCACTGGCCCCTGCCTTGGTGATGCTGGGGTGGTCTGTGCTGGTGTTGCTGTAACGGCAGTCCCTACTGCCGAAACATTTGAGCCTGGGTCATGAACGGGCGCTGGGCCAATGGTCTCACTGCCACTGTGGGTCCTCGATACTGTCCTGCCCCTGGTGCTGGCAGAACAGGAAACTGCTGCACTGGTTCTCCCGACCTCGAATTCATAGGACATGTGGTAACCCGATGATCTAGATTTCTACATATCAAACACTGCCCGTTCAATGTCCGACACACATCTCTAGTGTGCCCTATCTTCCCGCAATAAGTACAGCCTGCTGGGGGGTTGCTGGTTCTTCCTCTGTTGCTGTTGCTGTTGCTGTTGCCTGGGTGGTGGTGCTGGTCCTCGCAGTGCCACATCGTGGATACGAATGCCAGGGGATAATGCTGTTGTTCGGGGCGCTGCTCCCCCTTCTCCTTCAATCTGACTGTGAGATCTCTTCTGACCTCCAGTCCTTGCTGTAATCCTCTGAGTGGTGATCTCATGCCTCCGAGTGGCCGTCAATATCTCATCGAAAGTCTGATAATTGTGCCCCTCCATCAATTACAAGAGCTCAAGGTGAAACCCTTGCTAGAACCTCATAGCCCTCTGGCTCTCTGTTGCTACCATCTCTAGGGAAAACCTGCTCAATCTGCAGAACTCCGCTGCATAGGCATCTACCATCTTGCCAGCCTGTCTGAGGTTGATAAACTTCTGTTGTAGCTCAAACTGTGCCACAACTCCATAATACTTCGTCTTGAATCTTGCAGTGAAATCGTCCCAAGCCACAGGACGTCTGATGCCTACTTCCTCTGATTCCCACCAATCACGTACGAGATCTTGAAGTAACAACTTTACGAGATCCACACGTTCTTCTATCGGCACCTTAGCTGCTGTCAAAATAGCCTCAATATCCTTAAGCCATGCATCTGCTGAGATGGCATCTTTCGTGCCCTAGAAACGGCGGGGGTTGTACTTGCAAAACCTGGCTGATGCTCCTGAATCTGTCCTCGCCCCTCTTTCCAAAGCCGTCTGCAATCCTTGGTTGAGTAATACGTTCTGCTCTTGTAACTGAGCGTGCATGCGCTGCTGGGCCAACATCTGATGTTGCTGAGTAGCCATCATCCCTCTCATGATCTCCAGAAGAGCCGGTGTGTCCATTTCTGCAGGGGTAGGTGGAACTGTTGGTTGTGGTGGAACCTCTGGATACTGCGATCCAGCTGCTGCTTCCACTATTACTTCTTCTTGGATAGTCTCTTGAGTTAGTACCGGCCCTTGTTGCTGACCAACATGGTCAGGTTGTCCGTGTTGCTCTTGTTGTTGTTGTCCAGTCCTGAAAGATGCGGACGAAGTGCCTCTAAGAAGAAGGACAAAAGAACAATCAAACGATCGGACAGAAAAGATCAATGAAGTCAAAGGATACCGGAATGTCAAGCTAGAGTCGAGAGTAACAAATCATGAGATCAAGAGGGAATATGTGTGATTGAGACATCCTATAAATTAAAATACCCCACAAGTCTAAAATCAGACCTGCATGGGCCACCACTAAAACCTTGTCACGCCCCAGAACCAGAATACTGGAGAGCGGGGGAATGACTCAGCCAGCTACGTATTATGGGTAGATGAATACCGTATAATACGATCAATGCTGTCTAAAAGACAAGGGGTGCATACTACATGAAAGTCTCGCTATGGTCACTTCACATCTATTGTCTCAATCATTCAAACAAGAAGCAATAACAGAGAATATTTAAGATAAAGCAATAAGGCGTCCCAAACGCTTAGTCAAAATGTTCTTGAGATCTGGCTTTACAAAACATAGCCAGATGATATAGCAACATATACATAATTGTTATCAGCTGCAGTCTGACTTAATTACAATTATGTAAAAGTAAGTGCAAGACTATCCGACTAACATGTCGGTGCCAAGCGGCAAAATATAAAGTAATTAATAAAACGAGCGGGGAAGTAAGGAACCCACTCGAGTCCTCCTGCGATCATTCCTCTAGTATTGACCATCTTGGAGGTAGAAGTAAGCTGAGTCCTCGGGAACTGGCTTTAAATCTGGCCATGCAAAACCAGAGAGGTTAGACCTCTAATAGCAAGTACAGCAAGGAAGCACGATATGAGGGGTTAAAACCAGTAATAAGATAATAGGATATATAGATCTCTGCTTGCTACTAGGATTCACATAATGTCACGACACTTCGAACCAACCTCCCAACCAAACAAGGACAGAGGTTGGCCCGTCATGTCTCGATACTCTGATCATCTTAGTTAGTTAACAGAGTAGGTACAGTACACAAGCAAATCAACTTAAACGGCCATCCAACTCCTACGGCTTACTACTGTGAGTCCCAAGTTATCATGGAATTATGGAATAAGGATTTCTCAGTTCTTACTATGGACAAGCAAGGCTAGTCTATCCAATCAATCAATTGCGTCAATCATGAATTAGACGAGTCCCAGCGGGACGCCCGTCATCAATATACAATATACAATAATATAAGCAGATACCGCTCCCTGCCCGTGTGGCAGAATTGCAGTATCTGTGGGAACCAGCCGGCCTGTTGGGCGCTAATAGTCCCAAAGAGGGCTGCCATGTAAGAACTCGGAAATCCATTCTCTCTATACAATCATTATTTTATTTAACTTAGTAGCCTCTATGTTAAGTGAAATTCCATGCCGTGGATCATGGTCATTTCAGAATGAGTACTTTCGTACAAAGTACGATATGCTCAACTCTACAACAATACCCGTGCGGTTAGGTTGTAGGTCTTACATAGCGTAATGCAACAATTAAAACTAACCACGGAACAATTATGCCTTGACCATAAAGTACACATGTTGCTTTCGTAAAATAAATAAATAAATTGTAGCCTGCATGTATCTATATGTCAATATTTGGGATTGGCCAATCGATTGCAAATATGAACGTGTCTTATTCCATTTAATTCAATAAGACGACTAGCCAGTCTCTTAGTTCCATCTAGGAACGCATGATCAATAATTAATCAAGATAACAATCAATGTTAATTAATGCAAAATTCGAAAAATAACATTGGGAGATAAATAATGATTGGGAAATAAATAATCTCATGAGCCTGAAGAATAAAGATTCATGCGGCTGTGGAAAATAAATCTTATGCGCTGTAGGAAATGATTGGGAAATAAATAATCTCATGCGCTGTGGGAAATGATTGGGAAATAAATAATCTCATGCGCTGTGGGAAATGATTGGGTAATATATAATCTCATGCGCCTGAGGAATGAAGATTCATGCGGCTGTGGGAAATGATTGGGAAATAAATAATCTCATGAGCTGTGGGAAATGATTGGAAAATAAATAATCTCATGTGTCTGAGGAAAATGATTGAAAAATAAATAATCTCATGCGCTGTGGGAAATGATTAGAAAATAAATAATCTCATGCGTCTGAGAAAAATGATTGGGAAATAAATAATCTCATGCACTGTGGAAAATGATTGGGAAATAAATAATCTCATGCGCTGTAGGAAATGATTGGAAAATAAATAATCTCATGCACTGTGGGAAATGATTGGATAATAAATAATCTCATGCGCCTGAGGAATGAAGATTCATGCGACTGTGGGAAATGATTGGGAAATAAATAATCTCATGAGCTGTGGGAAATGATTGGGAAATAAATAATCTCATGCGCCTGAGAAAAATGATTGGGAAATAAATAATCTCATGCGCTGTGGGAAATGATTGGGAAATAAATAATCTCATGCGCCTGAGAAAAATGATTGGGAAATAAATAATCTCATGCGCTGTGGGAAATGATTGGGAAATAAATAATCTCATGCGCCTGAGGAATGCGGATGTGGGAAATAAATCTCATGCGCTGTGGGAAAGATTGGGAAATAAACAATCTCATGCGCCTGAGGAATGCGGCTGTGGCTGTTCTTCCTCTCCGAATTTTTCTGAGAACAGAACCATGGAAGCCATTGCTTCCAAGCTCCATAAATCCTTCATCCCAAGCCCAAATATGGACTTCCATAGGTCAAAATTGGGTAGAACGAAATTCTCTACAGCATGGAACCATCAAAACATGAAGATAAGAAAGTTTACTAGATCAAAACCTAAGAAACCCAAAAATGTATCAAACTTAGATCTACAACAAATAAGCCATGGAAATTGAAAATGCTAAGTACTAAAGAGACTTAGAATCAAATAAGGAAGATGATGGAACAATAATATTGGGGATCCATCATGAAGCAAGTTGGCACTTGCCTTTCCCTCCTAGGTTGGTGGGAGAGTTAGGAGGAAGAAGAAGAGTAATAGTGAAGTAATGAAGAGAGAGAAAGGAGATGGGCTTTAAATGAAGGAGTGGAGGGTGGGGGTTTATTTCGGTTCATGATGAACCAACATAATTAAACCAATCTGAGCCGAACCCATAGCAAAGCTAAAGCAGAGTATAAAAGCAGAAAGTAAAGTGCAGAAATAAAATTGCAGAAAATTAATTAACAGAAAATTAAAGGAATTTAAATACAGAATAATACATGGTAAATATTAAATGAATACATTCTAGCAGTACATGTATTTAGAATACGTATTCTGGGAACGAGAAGTGACATCTCTGCCCTCCTTAGAAAAATTCCGTCCTCGGAATTTCAGATCCAAGCATGATAGAAATATCGGAGCTAAACTAATCTAAGTATAAACAATTGAGTAAGCAATCATTCTACAATGATAATAACAAGTAATGTATCTACATCTAATAATCTACAACATTAAGTAATTCTACTCATAAGGTGACAAGTATGAGGAGTTAAGACAATTATGGTATACAGAAGAAAATATACCTTGTGAGTCAAACAGGTGCGGATACCGTGATCGGATATCATCCTCACGTTCCCACGTTGACTCCCCTAAAGAGTGAAGACCCCAAGCAACCCGAACAAGGTTAATTGTCCGGTTCTTGAGTATCTTCTCTCTTCAGTCCAAAATAGACACAGGTTGTTCCTCATAAGACAGGTTGGTACAAACAACCAACTCAGAATGATCAAGGACATGGCTTGGGTCCGATACACACCTTCGCAACTGAGATACATAAAATACGTCATGCACCTCTTGTAACGAAGGTGGAAGGGATAAACGATAAGCAACATCGCCTATCCTCTCAAGGATAACAAACGGGCCCACGTATCGGGGACTCAACTTCCCGCGAATGCCAAATCTAATGACCCCACGGGTAGGTGAGATCTGCAAGAATACGTGGTCTCCAACAAAAAATTCTAGCGGCCTATGATACTGGTCCGCCCAATGACGATGCCGATCCTGCACAACTCGAAGTCGCTCTCTAATTCTTTTAATCACTTCCACTGTCTGAACAATCATCTCCGCGCCTAACATCTTTCTCTCCCCAATATCGTCCCATGCTAGTGGCGACCTACACTTCTTACCATATAGTGCTTCAAATGGCGCCATCTGGATACTGGCTTGATAATTGTCGTTATATGAGAACTCGACCAAGTGTAGGTGGCTCTTCCAAGATCCTCCAAAATCTAGGGTGCAAGCTCGTAACATATCTTCTAGGGTCTGAATTGTTCTTTCTGATTGCCCGTCCGTCTGTGGGTGGTAAGCCATGCTAAATCTTAACTTGGTACCCAAGCTATGATGTAAGCTCTTCCAAAAATGTGAGGTAAAATGGGTATCTCTGTCTGACACAATACTGACTGGGACCCCATGCTGTCTGACTATCTGCTGCATATACAATTCTGCCAACTTCTCCGTAGATTGACCTACTCTAAAAGGAAGAAAATATGCCACCTTCGTAAGCCGATCTACGATTACCCAAATAACATCCTTACTACTTGGTGATCTCGGTAAACCGGTCACAAAGTCCATTGTGATGTGTTCTCACTTCCATTCCGGGATAGGAAGCGGTTGCAATAACCCAGCTGGCCTCTGCTGTTCTGCCTTTACTTGCTGACATACCAAGCAACGGGAAATGAATCTAGCTATCTCCCTCTTCATCCCGTTCCACCAGAAGTGCTACTTGATATCTTGGTACATCTTGGTCCCTCCAGGGTGTATGGAATACTGAGAGCTGTGAGCTTCTGTCATAACCTCCTGTCTGATATCTCCACTAGGTACACATAGGCGTGATCCAAACCTAAGCGTACCATCTTCATGAATTTGTATCTCCTTCCTGAGTCCTGACTCACATTCTGCCCTAAGCTTCTGAATCCTTGGGTTTTGTGCCTGAGCTGCCTTGATCCTGTCTACCAAGTCGGATTGAACTTATAAACTTGTTAGAACTCCTACATCACTAGGAAGTATAACTTCGATGCCCGTCTCCTGCAGGTCTTCTAAAATATGCTTCTGTGTTGTCAACATAAATGCACCGCCTCTCCTGCTAAGAGCGTCTGCTACCACATTAGCCTTGCCTGGATGATACTGAAGCTCCACGTAATAATCCTTGATCAACTCTAACCATCTTCTCTGTCTCATGTTCAGCTCCTTCTGATTAAAGATGTACCTCAGACTTTTATGATCTGTGTACATGTCTACTCGATCACCATATAAGTAATGCCTTCATAGCTTCAAAGCAAATACTACTGCCGCCAACTCCAAGTCATGAGTCGGGTAATTCTTCTCGTGGTCTCGAAGCTGCCTAGATGCATACGCTATCACCTTCCCATGCTGCATGAGGACAAATCAAAGTCCTTTACCTGACGCATCATAATAAACGATAAAACCTTCGAGTCCAACTGGCAATGTAAGAATAGGCGCTGATATCAACTTCTGCTTCAGATTCTCAAATGATGCCTGGCATTCTGCCGACCAGACGAATGGTATATCCTTCCGTGTCAATCGGGTCATGGGTGCTGAAAGCTTCGCAAAGTCTGATACAAACCTTCTGTAATATCCTGTCAATCCCAAGAAACTCCGCACATCAGCTACGGTCTTGGGTACTGGCCAACTCTCTACTGCTTCTACCTTCTTGGGGTCTACTGCTACTCCAGCTCCTGATATGATATGACCCAAAAATGAAATATGATCCGACCAAAACTCACACTTGCTGAGCTTGGCATACAACTGGTTCTCTCTCAGAACCTGTAACACTTTCCTGAGGTGGTCTTCATGCTCCTCTTCACTGGCAGAATATACAAGAATGTCATCGAGAAACACAACGACAAATTGATCCAAGTACGGCATAAAGATGCGATTCATCAAATCCATAAAGATTGCTGGAGCATTGGTCAAACCAAACGGCATTACTAAGAATTCATAATGCCCATACTTCGATCTGAATGCTGTCTTGGGAATGTCTTCCTTCCGAACCCTTACTTGATGATACCATGAACGAAGATCTATCTTGGAGAAAACTCTAGCTTTGCTCAACTGATCAAATAAGTCGTCGATCCTGGGTAGTGGGTACTTGTTCTTCACTGTTGCCGCATTAAGCTTCCTGTAATCAATGCACAATCTGGATGACCCATCCTTCTTCCCCATAAGTACCACTGGTGCTGCCCATGGTGATATACTAGCTTGGATGAATTTTTTCTCCTTCAGTTCCTCTATGTGCTGATATACCTTGGCCTGCTCTGAGTCTGCCATTCTATAAACTCGATCTGATATCGGTTTAGTTCCAGGTGCCAATTCTATACTGAACTTAATATCTTTAACCGGTGGTAGACCTGGAAGTTCTTCGGGGAATACGTCCAGAAACTCTACAACTACCTTCGAAACTTGAACTTCTTCTATTGCCGTCACTACTCCCTGCTCTTGTTGAGTTACCACTGATCTGACTAAGGTAAACCGCTTTATGCCTGGGATGTCAAAAGATACACTCCCTCTACGACAATCTATTGTCGCATGACTGTCTTTCAGCCAGTCCATGCCTAAAATAACGTCAAAATTTCCAACAGCAAAATTCTATCAACCGGGCGGGTAAGAAATGCCCGTAAACTATAATACTACATGCTAGAATAACTCTACTAACTCCTACGAGCCCATTACCAGTGAGTATATTTAACCTCCCTGGCAATGCCTCGAACTCCATTCCTAGTCTTGTTGTAAATTGTGCAGATATAAATGAGTGTGATGCTCCTGAATCAAATAATGCTACTGCAGGATAAGAGACGACGAGAATGTTACCTGCCACAACATCTCCCGATGCCAATGCCTCTTCCAAGGATTGAGTGAATGCCTGCCCTCGACCTCCTTGTTGGTTCCCATGCTGTGGCCTAGCCTGGTGCTGCCGCTGGCCCCTGCCTTGGTGATGCTGGGGTGGTCTGTGCTGGTGTTGCTGCATCGGCGGTCCCTGCTGCCGAAACATTTGAGCCTGGGTCATGAACGGGCGCTGGGCCAATGGTCTCACTGCCACTGCAGGTCCTCGATACTGTCCTGTCCCTGGTGCTGGTAGAGCAGAAAACTACTGCACTGGTCCTCCTGACCTCGAATTCATGGAACATGTGGTGACCCGATGATCTGGATTTCCACATATCAAACACTGCCCGTTCAACGTCCGACACACATCTCTAGTGTGTCCTATCTTTCCGCAATAAGTACAGCCTGCTGGGGGTTGCTGGTTCTTCCTCTGTTGCTGTTGTTGTTGCCTGGGTGGTGGTGCTGGTCCTCGCAGTGCCACATCGTGGATACGAATACCAGGGGATGATGCTGTTGTTCGGGACGCTGCTCCCCCTCCTCCTTCAATTTGACTGTGAGATCTCTTCTGACCTCCAGTCCTTGCTGTGATCCTCTGAGTGGTGATCTCATGCCTCCGAGTGGCCGTCAATATCTCATCGAAAGTCTGATAATTGTGTCCCTCTATCAATTGCAAGAGATCAAGGTGAAACCCTTGCTGGAACCTCATAGCCCTCTGGCTCTCTGTTGCTACCATCTCTGGAGAAAACCTCCTCAATCTGTAGAACTCTGCTGCATAGGCATCTACCGTCTTGCCAGCCTGTCTGAGGTTGATAAACTTCTGTTGTAGCTCAAACTGTGCCACAACTCCATAATACTTCATCTTGAATCTTGCTGTGAAATCGTCCCAAGCAACAGGACGTCTGATGCCTACTTCCTCTGATTCCCACCAATCACGTACGAGATCTTGAAGTAACAACTTCACGAGATCCACACGTTCTTCTGCCGGCACCTTAGCTGCTATCAAAATAGCCTCAATATCCTTAAGTCATGCATCTGCTGAGATGGCATCTTCTGTGCCCTCGAAACGATGGGGGTTGTACTTGCAAAACCTGGCTGATGCTCCTGAATCTGTCCTTGCCCCTCTTTCCAAAGCCGTCTGCAATCCTTGGTTGAGTAATACGTTCTGCTCTTGCAACTGAGCGTGCATGCGCTGCTGGGCTAACATCTGATATTGCTGAGTAGCCATCGTCCCTCTCATGATCTCCAGAAGAGTCGATGTGTCCATTTCCGCAGGGGTAGGTGGAACTGTTGGTTGTGGTGGAACCTCTGGATACTGCGATCCAGCTACTACTTTTACTATTACTTCTTCTTGGATAGTCTCTTGAGTTAGTACCGGCCCTTGTTACTGACCAACATGGTCAGGTTGTTCGTGTTGCTCTTGTTGTTATTGTCCAGTCCTGAAAGATGCGGACGAAGTGCCCCTAAGAAGAGAGACAAAAGAACAATCAAACGATCGGACAGGAAAGATCAAAGAAGTCAAAGGTTACCGGAATGTCAAGCTAGAGTCGAGAGTAACGAATTATGAGATCAAGAGGGAACATGTGTGATTGAGACATCCTATAAATTAAAACACCCCATAAGTCTGAAATCAGACCTGCATGGGCCACCACGAAAACCTTATCACGCCCCAGAACCAGAATACTGGAGAGCGGGGGAATGACTCAGCCAGCTACGTATTACGGGTAGATGAATACCATATAATACGATCAATGCTGTCTAAAAGACAAGGGGGTGCATACTACATGAAAGTCTCGCTATGGTCACTTCACATCTATTGTCTCAATCATTCAAACAAGAAGCAATAACGGAGAATATTTAAGATAAAGCAATAAGGCATCCCAAACGCATAGTCAAAATGTTCTTGAGATCTGGCTTTACAAAACATAGCCAGATGATATAGCAACATATACACAATTGTTATCAGCTGCAGTCTGACTTAATTACAATTATGTAAAAGTAAGTGCAAGACTATCTGACTAACATGTCGGTGCCAAGCGGCAAAATGTAAAGTAATTAACAAAACGAGCGGGGAAGTGAGGAACCCACTCGAGTCCTCATGCGATCATTCCTCTAGTATTGACCATCTTGGAGGTAGAAGTAAGCTGAGTCCTCGAGAACCGGCTCTAAATCTGGCCATGCAAAACCAGAGAGGTTAGACCTCTAATAGCAAGTACCACAAAAAAGCACGATATGAGGGGTTAAAACCAGTAATAAGAGAATAGGATATATAGATCTCTGCTTGCTACTAGGATTCACATAATGTCACGACACTTCGAACCAATCTCCCAACCAAACAAGGACAGAGGTTGGCCCGTCATGTCTCGACACTCTGATCATCTTAGTTAGTTAACAGAGTAGGTACAGTACACAAACAAATCAACTTAAACGGCCATCCAACTCCTACGGCTTACTACTGTGAGTCTCAAGTTATCCTGGAATTATGCAATAAGGATTTCTCAGTTCTTACTATGGACGAGCAAGGCTAGTCTATCCAATCAATCAATTGCGCCAATCATGAATTAGACGAGTCCCAGTGGGATGCCCGTCATCAATATACAATATAGAATAATATAAGCAGATACCGCTCCCTGTCCGTGTGGCAGAATTGTAGTATCTGTGGGAACCAGTCGGCCTGTTGGGCGCTAATAGTCCCAAAGAGGGCTGCCATGTAAGAACTCGGAAATCTATTCTCTCCATGCAATCATTATTTTATTTAACTTAGTAGCCTCTATGTTAAGTGAAATCCCATGCCGTGGATCATGGTCATTTCAGAATGAGTACTTCCGTACAAAATACGATATGCTCAACTCTACAACAATACCCGTGCGGTTAGGTTGTAGGTCCTACATAGCGTAATGCAACAATTAAAACTAACCACGGAACAATTATGCCTTGACCATAAAGTACACATGCTGCTTTCGTAAAATAAATAAATAAATTGTAGCCTGCATGTATCTATATGTCAATATTTGGGATTGGCCAATCGATTGCAAATATGAACGTGTCTTATTCTATTTAATTCAATAAGACGACTAGCCAGTCTCTTAGTTCCATCTAGGAACGCATGATCAATAATTAATCAAGATAACAATCAATGTTAATTAATACCAAATTCGGGAAATAATATTGGGAGATAAATAATGATTGGGAAATAAATAATCTCATGCGCTTGAGGAATAAAGATTCATACGGCTGTGGGAAATAAATCTTATACGCTGTGGGAAATAAATAATCTCATGCGCTGTGGGAAATGATTGGGAAATAAATAATCTCATGCGCTGTAGGAAATAATTGGGTAATAAATAATCTCATGCGCCTGAGGAATGAAGATTCATGCGGCTGTGGGAAATGATTGGAAAATAAATAATCTCATGAGCTTTGGGAAATGATTGGGAAATAAATAATCTCATACGCCTGAGGAAAATAATTAGGAAATAAATAATCTCATACGCTGTGGGAAATGATTGGGAAATAAATAATCTTATGCACCTGAGAAAAATGATTGGAAAATAAATAATCTCATACACTGTGAAAAATAATTGGGAAATAAATAATCTCATGCGCTATGGAAAATGATTGGGAAATAAATAATCTCATGCGCTGTGGGAAATGATTGGGTAATGAATAATCTCATGCGCCTGAGGAATGAAGATTCATGCGGCTGTGGGAAATGATTAGGAAATAAATAATCTCATGAGCTGTGGGAAATTATTGGGAAATAAATAATCTCATGCGCCTGAGGAAAATGATTAGGAAATAAATAATCTCATGCGCTGTGGAAAATGATTGAGAAATAAATAATCTCATGCGCCTGAGAAAAAAGATTGGAAAATAAATAATCTCATGCGTTGTGGGAAATAATTGGGAAATAAATAATCTCATGCGATGCGGATGTGGAAAATAAATCTCATGTGCTGTGGGAAAGGTTGGGAAATAAACAATCTCATGCGCCTGAGGAATGCGGCTGTGGCTGTTCTTCCTCTCCGAATTTTTCTGAGAACAGAACCATGGAAGCCATTGCTTCCAAGCTCCATAAATCCTTCATCCCAAGCCCAAATATGGACTTCCATAGGTCAAAATTGGGTAGAACAAAATTCTCTATAACATAGAACCATCAAAACTTGAAGATAACAAAGTTTACTAGATCAAAACCTAAGAAACCCAAAAATGTATCAAACTTCGATCTACAACAAATAAGCCATGGAAATTGAAAATGCTAAGTACTAAAGAGACTTAGAATCAAATAAGAAAGATGATGGAACAATAATAATGGGGATCCATCATGAAGCAAGTTGGCACTTTCCTTGCCCTCCTAGGTTGGTGGGAGAGTTAGGAGGAAGAAGAAGAGTAATAGTGAAGTAATGAAGAGAGAGAAAGGAGATGGGCTTTAAATGAAGGAGTGGTGGTAGGTGGGGGTTTATTTCGGTTCATGATGAACCAACATAATTAAACCAATCTGAGCCGAACCCATAGCAAAGCTAAAGCAGAGTATAAAAGCAGAAAGTAAAGTGCAGAAATAAAATTACAGGAAATTAATTAACAGAAAATTAAAGGAATTTAAATACAGAACAATACATGGTAAATATTAAATGAATACATTCCAGCAGTACATGTATTTAGAATACGTATTCTGGGAACGGGAAGTGACACGTCATGTTTGAATGGACTGAATTTGATTGTATCTAAGAGATACTGCTTCCACGTGTCATATTCCAATAATACCGTGAGTGGGTTGCGCGTTGTAGAGGCTGTACTTTTTAGTGTGCCAAAGACTGTAATTTCTGGAATGCCAAAATGGTTACGCTTTATGGGGTGCATTGTAGTTCACACTTTCGATTGATGTCCGTCATCTGACATCTGCCATCTGACATCTGACTTCTGCCACCTGATAGCTGTCTTTAACCTTTGTGTCAGCGTGTCATAAATGCTCAGCTACTTTTCAAGCACTGCGCTTTTGGATGCTTCAATGGTGCTGTGCTTTTATGGCTCCAGGATGCTGCACACTGAAGCACTATGCTTTCTGAGGCATTTGAGTCAATGACTCTTTAATTTATGCCACTTCGTAGGGATCAAGAAGTGGTGACTAAAGACTCGGTCAAAAATCTCATTAATGAGATTCATTGTGATGAATACGAGGTTCATCCAATAAACTCGGAGTCTTTGACTAGCTGCTACTTGGCGTGTGGGTTTGACCACACACAGCATATAAATTAGGACATTTTTAGGGCACAACTCATTCGTGCACCCTTCTCTCTCACTTTCTGTCGGAGATAATGTTGTACCCTGATGAGTCCTCTCTAGCGAGCTTGGAAAAACTTATGTCAGTCGGGAGCTAGGATTGCAGAACTCTTTATTCACAGAAGTAGCAAGCTTAATGAAGAAGTCTTTGAGAAGAACTCTGTCGACTATGGAAGAAGTTGTCCCTGTTTATGCAGTGTGTTAGCCGTGCTTTGGTTCGAAATAACACCGAGTGCCAAGATGTTGAACACTGGGTTTGGATTGATTGCCAACTCACGTTCTGCTCAATAACTGCTTCATTCAGAAGTGATGCGCTTGAGCTAAGACGAGGAAGTGATGCGCTCCTAACGAGAAAATGATTCGCTCTACGCTTTTTATGTCCTGCGCTTTTGTATGCTGAGCAGACGGTGTGCTACGCTTTTGAATGCTGGGTAGATAGCTTTATGTGTAATCATGAACAAGAAGAATCTTTAATAGACTTTTGTAATCACGTTTATCTTAATAAAGAATCTCTTTCATGCACTTTTCTTCCCAATTTTGTCGTGTGCTTTTCTCGATGTTGTTTATCTGAGATGCACATCAATTCTATGATTTTTTACTGCGCTTGTAGATACTTCGCTTTCATGCTTCTACAATCCTGATTGTGCACATTTGGCCCGGTCTTTCGTCGATGTATTGGTTGTTGATTGCACATACAAGACTAGTAAATTTATGATGCCTCTTTTCTATATTGTTGGCTTTACGTCTACGAGTAAAACATTTCCAGTTACTTTTTCTTTCTTAAAGAGTAAAACAGTAGAGGATTATACATCGTCGTTGAGCAAATTGGAGTTACTTTATACTGGACACAGAGAGACATCTAATTTTGTGACTGACCGAGAACATGCCTTGATAAATGTTATAGATATCGTATTTCCTCATGCTCGTAGACTATTATGCAGTTGGCATATAAATCTAAATATCCAAGCACAATGCAAGCTCAAGTTCGAAAAAGCAGATGACAAAATTGACATGGACCGCTTCGAGGAGTTCTACAACTATTGAACTTTGTTTGGCAAGCAAGTACTAAAGACACTTTTGACACGACATGGTACATGTTCAAAGAAAAGTGGGAGAAGAGCAACATGGCATGGCTTTCTTATATCAAAGATACATGGCTTGATCAGCAAAAAAAATATTTTGTCTTATCATGGATGAATATGGTGAAGCATTATGGCACAACTACTACCAACCGTATTGAAGGCTCACACTCAAAACTGAAAGGATATATATGGTCATCGGTCGTTAGTTTTGTTTCAGTTTGGTAGACAATAAATCTGATGACCAGTTTGACGGTGAACGAGATAAAGGCATCATTTGAGATAAGCCTCAACATTGTGAAGCACGAACATAAGAATGAACACCTCTTGGCTAATTTAATCCATGTAATATTTCACAAGGAATTGGCGTTACTATTTGAGAAGATCGGTCGGTCGAAGTCAGTCGATCTTGATTCTGATGTATGTGGTTGTTTACATCAACATTCCCTCGGCCTCTCTTGTGCACATGAGATCAACGAATATCGACGTTAATGTAGACCTCCGATATATGTCGTTGATCAAGATTGGAGACAACTATTAATTATACCGATGGTGAATCATGAAGATGATTTCTTTTCCATGCCATAAATAAGACTTCTCCACGTAAGATGGTGTCCCGTACTAGAACCAGAGAGGAATTCGATTAAGCTTAAAATTCAAGAACTTGCCTACCCGGCAAGTAGTCGATTACAAGAGCCATTCGTTGTCATTGCTCCGAAGGGTAGACCACAAATAAGATTTAGCAGAATATAGAAGAAGAAGCTGGAGTCTACTAAGAGAGTGTTATCATTATTTGAGCATATTAGACGAAGAGTAAAAACAATCGTCAGTCCGAAGAGAAAGAGCAAGCTCCATGTTCAAAGAAAAAAATCATAAAACGAGCGTTACAAACATGCTCAATGTGTACATTCAGGCATTTGTGCCTACGATACGGAACTACATTTGGTCTATTAATGATGTTCCTAAAGATGGACATTGTGGATTTCATGTGCTTGCAATACATTTAGGCTATTCCGATAAAGAAGGATGGAAACAGGTTAGAGAAGAGCTATACGAGGAGTTGGAGTCTCGTCTTTCCTTCTACAGCAAGCTACTCAGCCAAGATACTGTTGGAGAATTATTGACAAGCATTCCATACGCTGATACTGTTACTGGAGAAGACCATTACATAGACGTACCTTCCGCTGCATATTTATTCACTAATAGGTACAAGGTACAAGATACAAATTATCCTTCTTTCAAAGGACATTAATAATACCCGTTGGTAGCTCCTCCGGATGACTACAGTCTATCCAATCTATGTACAATTAGACTTAACAGAAATTACTTTATCATCTCCAGGTTGATCGGTTACTCTCATATTCCTTGCCCAGCTTCGCTTTGGCATAAACATGCTGTAATGCCTGTGGTTCGTATTACGTATTTTTGGAATACGTGTACGTATTTTATTTTGTATTGCATAGCTTCCTTCATGGATGGGTTTATTCTTGGTTTGGGTTCGGCTAGGCTTGGTTTTCTTTGGTTCATTATGAACCAAGGATAAACCCCTACCTACCACCACCTTTAGTATTTATTACCCACTCTCCTTTCTCTCTCCTTATTACTCTTCTTCTTTCCTCCATTAACTTCTTCACCTACCAGAGAGAGAGGGGTCTAGGCAAGTGCAACTTGCTTCATGGAGGAACTCTAATTTTATTGCTTCATTCTCTTCCTTACAGTATTTTAACATACTTTAGTACTTGGCATTTTTACTTTCCATGGCCGAATTCTTGTAGATCTAAGTTTATTTTATTTTTAGAATTCTTGGATTTTGATCTACTTAATCTTGTTATTTCTAAGTTTTGATGGTTCTATGTTGTAGAAAATTTTATTCTGCCCCATTTTGACCTATGGAAGTTCAGATTTGGACTCTGGATGAAGGTTTCATGGAGCTTGGAAGCATGGGTTCATGATGTTCTTCTTCTCGAAAATTTTGGAGAAGAAGAACAGTACTTGACTTGACCGCATGGACATTTTATGCGGCAAGTGTTCTCTCAGCCGCATGCTTTAATGGGCCGCATGAGATCCTGAACCATCTAGCTGCATGCGCCCCCTTGCCTATGCAGCCGCATGCCTGCCCGCCATATTCAGCCGCCCGAGTATGAATTCCCTGCGAGCCGCATGGACCTACTTTTCAGCCCGCCGCATGAGGCCCTTGTGTTCTAGCCGCATAAGCCTACTTTCTTCTTGGCCGCATAAACCAAGTTTTTTCTAGCCGCATGGACCTTTGCTCTGCGAGCCGCATGAGCCCGGGCCCATTCTAGCCGCATGGATTCCTCCCCTGCGAGCCGTATAACACCTATTTCCTCCTTGGCCACATGCGCCCTTGATTGAACAATAGCCGCATGGGCTGTTCCCGCCCTCAACCGCATGAGCTGCTCCCGCATGGATTCCCTCCTTGGCCGCATGTGCCCGAGCCGCATGGCTTTCTATAGACTGTATTCAATGTTTTATTATTTGATTTTACTGATAAATCATGTCTTGTAACCTCAGCATAACTTGGTTCTCCTGATTGAATGCTTGTACTATGATGCCCTGTACATGTACCCTGAACACGATAGTGACCCGTAGTGGTGCACTCCTGACAAGTAAACATGACATGACCTGATAGTGGCCCGTCGTGGCACACTCTTGACCAGTACACTTGACATGATAACCTGACATGATACACCTTGATAAGCTGTTGCGACGGCTACCTGACATGACATGACATGTATAAGTAACCTGGACACCGTGGGCGATTGTGCTTGTACAAATAATCCAGTCCTGTCTTGCATCATGTCTAGGAGGGGACTCCTGAGTACTACGGTCAGGAGTACCTGCTGAAATGGACTAAGGCTAATAACTAGATTAATACATTAGTCATAAAGAGATCTCCCAGCTACAGGCAATCCCGTTACCTGGGTGCGCTTGGGATCTGTAGCCTGCCGTCGAGTAGAGCATATTTTCAGCACACTGTCATGTGTTGCACCCTTCAAGCTACCTAAGGGTACATGCATTTCCTGGACGATGTACCCACCTGAATTTAACCCCTAAATTTCGACCTGGGTAACCTGGATGGTCTGCACGGCTTGTGGCTGTGGAATAATCTCACTGCATCTTGCTAGTAACTAGGCCTATGATAACCCTAGCTAGTTAAAGTATCAAGCCGTACTTATTACTTGGCCGTGATTGTTGAATGGGGAATAATCAGTCTAGTCTTGCCTTGATCCTGTATAAGATTGTTACATGTTCTGATTTTCTTATATTATCTTGCTGATAAATGGGAGAAACCAAGTTCGGTTCAGACGAAGGGTTACAATCCTGGTCCTTGTTTGGTTTAAGGATTGTAACCTGGTTATCTGAATGGTCCCATGGTTATCTTACCATATATCCTCGTGATGTTATATTTCTCCTGTCTTACTATATTATTATTATCTTCGGTGCTAATTGCTGGTTTTAGTTCCTAAGTGAAGCTTCCTTTGTGGCACTTGCTCTTTCTGGGGTCTGACCCAGCTGGTTTTGTATGGCCAGATTTCGGAGCAGCTCCAGAGGATCTACCGACTTTCCAGCCCGATGGTGGCGACTAGACGTAACCAGGGCAACGAGTGGGTTTATTTTTGATCTCCCACTTTATTATAAAAATATTCTTTTGAGGCGTTTAGCCGACGAGCACCTGTTTAGCTCGATTGCACTTACTTACTGTCTGCCTACGGGCTGTAACATGATTGACAGATCCTAGGGTTGATCATGTATGACTAAACTCTTGCTAGTCCTAATATTTTGTAACGACTAGCTTCATGATCAGCTAAATATGTAATATTTGGGACGCCTTATTATTGTATATTTAATGATCATACATCTTGTGGCATTACTTACTTGCTTGTGATTGAGACACTAGGCTTGTTTATGACCATAGGAGACTGTTGGCTTGTAGTAAACCCTCATGTATCTAGACAGCCACGACCGTATAGCGAGATAGATTCTATTTCATATACGTAGCTGGCTACGTCTGCCCCCTCTCTCCAGTATTCTAGTTCTGGGGCGTGACATGGTTTAAGTAGTGGCCCATGCAGGTCTTATAAATCAAGATATGTGAGGGTTTACCGAATAGATGTCTCAATCAGTATTCGTCTTTGATCTCTACTCGTATCTTTTGAATCCCTGGATTCTTGTCCTGATCATATGCTTGTATCGTTGATCTATCCTGGTCCTTCCTTATTGTTCCCCATGTCGTCTTCTTCAGCGGCATCGTTCCTGGACCTGCCGGTCAGTAAGGCGGAGCACTTTCCATGGATCAGTCGCAACCAGGAGATCAAGCCCAGCATTCCGGAGTAGCCTCCAGAGTCGTGCCTTCTGACGGAGAGCCACCAGTCCAGCCAGTTTTGTCACGCCCCGATTCATAGAGTCATTTATTCACATATTTTATCTCTTGGAATCGATCGTCCTCGCTTGGGCGTGATGCCGTACAAGTCTGGTATTGCACTTGTACAAGGCAAAGATGGTACATAATCGATTATTCTTCAAATAGGAATACATCGCAGCGGCAGAAGCAGATAAATTGAATTTAATGAGGACAATCTCTCTTATTGAATAGAAGTACATCACTTCTTTATAGCAGCGGAGAAAAAGAGTAACTTGAAGCCGCACAGAGATATATAGAACTTTATTCTCTTTATTGATAATTGAAGAAGAGTACAAAACTTGTATTGAAGTACAATGATTACAGCACATCTCACTTTACATTGGAAACCAACTGAACAATGCTATACAGCTTACATTTGATATTTAGATACAATGGATTACAACTCGATATACCGACTTGGCTTACAATCTCACTGGTACAACTGATTATAATGTTCCATACATTATGCCATTTATAAACAGAAGACATCATCTTGTGCAAGGAGAGCCTCTGTATGCCCAACAAATCTTCGATGCCGCGGGACCAATCAAGCCAATCTTCGTGTGTAGAACATTCCAAGCACGAGCACCTGCCCACAAAACGTGGGTCAGCACATCATCTATGTACTGGCAAGCAGAATCCAACCCACTCGCATAAACCAACATTTTAAGTGATCATTTAAGCAAGCATTTATTAGAATGATCTTTCTACTTGGGGCCTAGCATCAGTTTACAGTTCATGGGCAATAATCAGAGTGAAGCATGTAAACATATTCTTAGTAGCATTCATGTGGACATATCATTTATCCTTCTTGGTGTTATCATGCAAAGGCATCATTGAGGCATCGTTAACATTAATATTTTTAAACATGTTATAACAGTTCTCACTACAAGCATCACTTAGCATGTATGTTGTGTTTGAGCAATGATTATAGCAAGGCATCTTTCTAGCATACTAAATGGAACATGTTAAGCAGGCAAGTTAAACCAACTTATACATTATCACAATTATGTGATTTCTTACCGATAGCCGACTCCTCGTACCTGTATCAATTACAGGTTATCTGATATACTTACTCTACCTGCACAAAACATTCATTAGCATGCATCCTGACTACATGGTCACTGGTGTTGTTAAACCATATGGACTCTTCTCATTTCACTTCATTTTAAGATAATGCGGTCAGCATAGTAGGTGGCGAGCCTCTATGCCACCCCGCCTTATCCGTGCTCCCAAAGCACTCATCATTATTTCCTCCTAGGCCGAATCGGTCCCCAGGGCCCTAGGAACCGTTCGAGGAAATTATTACTCAAACCTTGTATACAAGTTGTCCATGACCATGCGAATGCGTGTCCGACTCGATTGTGAACATAATCGCATGGTAAAATATAATAAGGAAAGTAAAGGCAACACTGCATCATTAGTCATATTCAATGACTTATTCTTTTCATCATTACCATCATTTCATTTGGTGATCTCAACGATCCCAGCTTTATCATTTCTCATTCATTGCTTCATTGTAACGTATCTCATATCATTCCTTTCTTAAGAGAAACATAACATTCATTCATTTCATAGGGACATTTATTCATTCATTTATTTCTTATAAGGGACAGGCAACATTTCATATTCTAGCAACAGTCATACAGATAGTACATGATTCTAGTGTTTCATTCAGTTCATTGGTTCGATAGTATGGCCAGTTCATTTCTTATTCTATCATTCATAAGGCATCTCATTATTCAAGTGTCTACTTGTTCCAGCAGTGTTAAGCATAAGGGGCAATGTTATCAATTCATTCTCAGGCAGCGAATCACATTAACAGTTCAATGTGTTGTACATTTCAATAATTCTCAACGTAAGCATCTTTATTATTCAGCAACTAACATATGGGACATTTAGGAACAGTTCATGGCATTTCAATACTTCATTTATTAAGCATGAAGGAGTAAGGAGGAGGAAGGACAGTTCCACTCACCCAAAATTCCACTCAGCGTAGCTCCACCAGCGAGCCACGTTCCAATATCCATTCCGTCTAGCCAGCTAAGAGAGACTGCATCTGTCTCAATTCTCCTGATTTCCAACATAAGTCACGGTCCAATATTCTGATCCCATCCAATAAGCCAACCAAATGCCTCGTACGGAGCAGGGCATTACATAATATACCACTCAGAAAAAGTTTCGTCCTCGAAACTTAAGGAAACAAGTCTTCTACAAGATTCACTTAATCACCATGAGTTTACTCATTCAGCTTCAAATCAATATTCATTTCAGCCCACTCGGTCATTTCAAAATATCTATCCAACTGTACCATTTAAATCCATCAACGATTCGATCTGTCTATCTCTTTTTCAATTACTTGTAACTTCTCATTGATTCGCCAACATTTCTCTTACATTTTTATCTCAGTCGCAACATATCACTTCGTTTGGATCCATACACATATTTTAGGCGTCCCCAAAACATATGCATTTCAGCCAAAGTCCGTGCTAGTGCGATAATTTCTTCCCATAATGTTATCTCAGTCGCAACCAATCACTTCGGCTGGATCCATACACATATTTTAGGCATCCCCAAAACATATGTACTTCAGCCAACTTCCATGCTAGTGCGATTCGATCAGCCACAATATAACTCTCTTTTCTAAATCCGACTTAGCATCCTTTCATTTGACTTATTGCTTTATTCACTTTGCCACAATCACTATCTTCCAGGCTACAATACTTAATATCAGGGACAACTTGGTTAAACTCTATACCCAAGCATAACATTTCTAACATTCGATCAATGGTCTAACTTAGAGCCAATCATATCAAGAGTTCACAACATGCAATCATATTCCTTCCCAAATCCAACAATATTTTTTATCGTGGCAACTCATCTTTTCTATAAGACACAGTCCGACGTCACCCACTATCGATTACCCGAGTCAGGATATAATTCTATGCAACAGTCAAGGTTAACTTAGCTACCCGACTATAGGTACACTCGAGTCTTACCTTACGATTGCAATTCCCACTTATGGCCGACAAATAATCCTCAAGGGTCAAATATCTTTTAAGACACAAGTTGAAGCATACATTCCCTTAGGTCAATACTCATTATCGTTGTCTCTCATTCAATGCCACAAGGTCATCCTATGGGTCTCCAATGGTCACCTATTATTCAGTCAGTCTCTAAGGTTAGCTACACTGATAGCTAAACTTAATCGTTCAGGTGACTTCCTTAGAGTGGACGGCTGCTAGGGTTATACTAGTGTCTTATTCTTAAGGCCAACAAGTAACCAACAGTTCTAAGGAACTCTATTCAACCTATGGGTTTTAACTCAGTCTGAATAACTAATCGCCATTGTTGGTTATGCCAACAATTGGTCATGCAGCCCACAGTTTCTAGGGTCAAGTCTATCTATCTAGTATCTTCCTCAAGGAATAATTCCCACAGAGGCTCACTCTAGACTTACCCAACGATCGACTAAGATCGATCTATCCACATTACGGTCAAATTCCAACCCGACATACGATTCTCATCGTTCTAATAATCCATCAAGTAAATTCCTAATGATCCACATTTCTATTCAAATTCCTTTGTACCCACACGAACCCATAAGCCAATGCTAACTATTCAAGGGTCATCGATTCCGATAGTCTTAACATAATTATGGAATCATACTTATTCGGTCCGTATGACAGAGTCAAACCACTAAGTCATAAGCCAACAATCTATATCCCAACCAACAATCACCTATACCGACATTATCCAACATGTTTGCAATTTCTCGTTTCCATTTATTTCTCAATCATCAAACTATCTTACGGCATTCTTAATCTCATGCAGTAATGGTTAAGTAGTTCATCCCATTCAATCCGACAATTTATGTATCACTTAACCATCCTCTAGGCAACAACAGTATTCTGAGTCACTACTTGTTATTTTTCTAGTACAATTCAATTCTTCAGCATCATGCATCTATGCAATGACTATCCTTTGATGATCAAGATGGATTGACATCTATTACACCTTAGGATCAAGGCACAGATTTCTAATATCCCTTTGATTCACCGACAATATTTTCAAAACTTTCAGCTACGCATCCAACTTTATATTAGCCACATTTAATTTGCATCCAACCAATCGAAATCGACATTCCAATGTTCTAAGCCACAACATTCTCTAGCCAAATCATTTACCCGTAGCATACTAACTGTCTTACTAGTCTGAGTCATCACTCGACTAAACAATTTCTAACCAAGCCAACCGTTACCATTTCTACAATCTCACTACCCAACATAGCATCACCGTCAGGGGACACTTGAGTCATCTAGCACAATAAATGACTCCCAGCTAAGTCTCGGCACTACCCAGTACTCACAGATAGTCTCATTGCTATTTTATGGAAAGGGTCAACATACATCTCGTTCTGAGGTGGTAGAGGCAATATACCACTCAGAAACGAAGCCATCCTTAAACAATACCAACTCAATCTATTCCGGACATTCCTGATCTATAATGATCACAATACTTAACCAACATCTCGGGGTCTCAATATCACAAGGCAACATTCTTAGGGTCTTAAAGCAGTAGCCAGCACACATGAGTCAATTCACTAATTCTATTGAACTCATCCATCAATTATTTCATTCCCAACTCTTTTCCAACATCACATGCAATTCTCAACTTGTTGCAGCATACATAGCCATTTTTCTATATTCCCACATTCCAAACAGCATTCACAATATAGCATACTATGGCATCGAGTCATTGTTGGGTTATTTGTGTCCAAACCAACAACAATCATTCTTTCAGGGGTATCACAATGTATATAGACTTATTGTATGGAACATCCAGTGAGCAGCCAAGAGGGTCAATGATCTTTCAGACACGAACAACATAGGATGATTACAGGACAACAACAATATAATCGCGGAAGCAATCTTTGGTTAATCGTCGATGCAACTTTGATTTGAAATGAATCAAAGAAGAGACCAAGGACGTAAAGCCGTACTCTGATACCAATTTGTCACGCCCCGATTCATAGAGTCATTTATTCACATATTTTATCTCTTGGAATCGATCGTCCTCGCTTGGGCGTGATGCCGTACAAGTCTGGTATTACACTTGTACAAGGCAAAGATGGTACATAATCGATTATTCTTCAAATAGGAATACATCGCAGCGGCAGAAGCAGATAAATTGAATTTAATGAGGACAATCTCTCTTATTGAATAGAAGTACATCACTTCTTTATAGCAGCGGAGAAAAAGAGTAACTTGAAGCCGCACAGAGATATATAGAACTTTATTCTCTTTATTTATAATTGAAGAAGAGTACAAAACTTGTATTGAAGTACAATGAATACAGCACATCTCACTTTACATTGGAAACCAACTGAACAATGCTATACAGCTTACATTTGATATTTAGATACAATAGATTACAACTCGATATACCGACTTGGCTTATAATCTCACTGGTACAACTGATTACAATGTTCCATACATTATGCCCTTTATAAACAGAAGACATCATCTTGTGCAAGGAGAGCCTCTGTATGCCCAACAAATCTTCGATACCGCGGGACCAATCAAGCCAATCTTCGTGTGTAGAACATTCCAAGCACGAGCACCTGCCCACAAAACGTGGGTCAGCACATCATCTATGTACTGGCAAGCAGAATCCAACCCACTCGCATAAACCAACATTTTAAGTGATCATTTAAGCAAGCATTTATTAGAATGATCTTTCTACTTGGGGCCTAGCATCAGTTTACAGTTCATGGGCAATAATCAGAGTGAAGCATGTAAACATATTCTTAGTAGCATTCATGTGGACATATCATTTATCCTTCTTGGTGTTATCATGCAAAGGCATCATTGAGGCATCGTTAACATTAACATTTTTAAACATGTTATAACAGTTCTCACTACAAGCATCACTTAGCATGTATGTTGTGTTTGAGCAATGATTATAGCAAGGCATCTTTCTAGCATACTAAATGGAACATGTTAAGCAGGCAAGTTAAACCAACTTATACATTATCACAATTATGTGATTTCTTACCGATAGCCGACTCCTCGTACCTGTATCAATTACAGGTTATCTGATATACTTACTCTGTCTGCACAAAACATTCATTAGCATGCATCCTGACTACATGGTCACTGGTGTTGTTAAACCATATGGACTCTTCTCATTTCACTTCATTTTAAGATAATGCGGTCAGCATAGTAGGTGGCGAGCCTCTATGCCACCCCGCCTTATCCGTGCTCCCAAAGCACTCATCATTATTTCCTCCTAGGCCGAATCGGTCCCCAGGGCCCTAGGAACCGTTCGAGGAAATTATTACTCAAACCTTGTATACAAGTTGTCCATGACCATGCGAATGCGTGTCCGACTCGATTGTGAGCATAATCGCATGGTAAAATATAATAAGGAAAGTAAAGGCAACACTGCATCATTAGTCATATTCAATGACTTATTCTTTTCATCATTACCATCATTTCATTTGGTGATCTCAACGATCCCAGCTTTATCATTTCTCATTCATTGCTTCATTGTAACGTATCTCATATCATTCCTTTCTTAAGAGAAACATAACATTCATTCATTTCATAGGGACATTTATTCATTCATTTATTTCTTATAAGGGACAGGCAACATTTCATATTCTAGCAACAGTCATACAGATAGTACATGATTCTAGTATTTCATTCAGTTCATTGGTTCGATAGTATAGCCAGTTCATTTCTTATTCTATCATTCATAAGGCATCTCATTATTCAAGTGACTACTTGTTCCAGCAGTGTTAAGCATAAGGGGCAATGTTATCAATTCATTCTCAGGCAGCGAATCACATTAACAGTTCAATATGTTGTACATTTCAATAATTCTCAACGTAAGCATCTTTATTATTCAGCAACTAACATATGGGACATTTAGGGACAGTTCATGACATTTCAATACTTCATTTATTAAGCATGAAGGAGTAAGGAGGAGGAAGGACAGTTCCACTCACCCAAAATTCTACTCAGCGTAGCTCCACCAGCGAGCCACGTTCCAATATCCATTCCGTCTAGCCAGCTAAGAGAGACTGCATCTGTCTCAATTCTCTTGATTTCCAACATAAGTCACGGTCCAATATTCTGATCCCATCCAATAAGCCAACCAAATGCCTCGTACGGAGCGGGGCATTACAAGTTTAGCCTGCCGAGCCTGATGATGGCACTTTGGTAGGTCTCGTCAGGACCTTGATAGCTTCCCAAGATCGTCGTGGAGATGCCTTGTACCAGGCAGTAACGGATGCTTTGACCAGAGGAGGTCATCAGGGTAACAGCACGGCCAACAGCTTCAAGCGCTTGAACCCTCCCTTCTTCGACGGTAGTGAAGATGCTATCGCTGCAGATGCTTGGCTTCAGAACACAGAGGTGATTCTAGAAGCAGCCAGGACCCCAGAGAACGAGAAGGTAGCCGTGGTGCGGCCTGCAATTATTAGATCTTGCCCGCAGCTGGTGGGCGGCTCAGGCTGTTGGATTAGCAGCACCCATTGCTTGGGCAGTATTCAGAAAGAGATTCCAGACCAAGTATTTTGATGTTGTAGCTCGGTACGATCTACAGACGAGTTTCACCAATCTGAAGCAGATGGACAGAACGGTCGACAGATACGCGACCGAGTTTTCGAGGCTCAGTCGGTTTGCTCCCACTTTGGTGGCAACCGAGTATGATAGAGCCCAGCGATTTTAGCAAGGGCTTCACCTGGAGATTTTGTTGGCAGTTGAGCAGTTTGAGCATCAAACTTTTGATGCAGTCTTAAGAGCAGCTAGAAGGCATGAGTATACCTCCCAGAGGATTGTGGATAGGGCCAGAGGTCGGAAGAGATCCCACGGCCAGATGAATCAGTCTTCAGTCCCAGCCCCGGCAGCCAGGGCTTTGACTATTGGAGCTCCGAGGCGAACGGCCTCAGTAACGTCGGTTCAGCATTCAACCCCGACGTACCCTCAGCAGCAGCAGAAGCAGAAGCAGTCTTCCGCAGTAGGATGTTCTCATTGTGGAAAGCCAGGCCATGTAGTGGCAGAGTGTCGCAGGGCACAAGGATTGTGTCTGGCTTGTGGAGCAGCAGACCACACGGTTGGATCCTGGCCGAATAGGGGTGGTTCGTCATCGTCGAACCTTTCTAGCTCTTCGGTGAGAGGACCAGCTCCGGTCCAGTCGCAGCAGTATCCATTGCCGAGGCCCTTGCCGCCTCAGTCCCAGGTGTTCCAGCAACAACACCCCCAGCAATATGCTCAAGCCCAAGTCTTGAGTCAGAATAGGCAGCGAGAATTTCAGCAGAGGGGGCCAGCACCCCGAGGGCATGGTCAGGCTATGGTGATGACCGCAGAGGAAGGATTGGCACCTGGAGAGGTAGTGGCAGGTACTATTCTCGTCATCTCCTTTCCAGCTTCAGCTTTATTTGATTCTGGTGCATCGCATTCTTTTATGTCTGCACGATTCGCGACACGGATAGGATTGGAGCCCGAGTCATTATCAGTAAGGCTCAATATACTTACTGGTAACGGACTTATGGGAGTCGATAGGGTGTTTTCCTCGTGTCGGATCGTAGTTAGCGGTAAGGAATTTCCCGCTAGATTGATAGAATTCCCGATGGCCGATTATGATGTGGTCCTAGGGATGCATTGGTTGAGAAACCAGTATGCTAGAATAGACTGCCATATTGGTAGGGTTGTTTTTAGCATTCCAGGAGAGCCAGAGTTTTCATTTTCCAGAGGCGCAGTTGAGCCTTCTCCTCCAGTATTGCGGATGGCGGTAGCAGCAGTGCAGTTGCCCCGGATAGTCGAAGAGTTTCCAGATGTTTTCCCAGAAGAGCTTCCAGGTATGTCGCCAGAGCGGGAGATCGAATTCACCATCGACTTGATTCCTGGGACAGCCCCAGTATCAGAGAGAGTCTACAGGATAGCGCCTTCAGAGTTGGAGATATTGTACAAGATAATTGAAGAACTTCGAACCAAGGGATTCATTCGTGCTAGTGGATCGCCTCGGGGAGCCCCGATGCTTCTTGTGAAAAAGAAGGATGGTACGTCCAGGTTATGTGTTGATTATCGTACCTTGAACTCAGTGACAATCAAGAACAGATACCCTCTCCCGAGGATAGATGACTTGTTTGATCAGCTCAAAGGGGCAGCAGTATTCTCGAAGATCGACTTGCGCTCAGGATATCATCAAATCAGAGTCAGAGAACAGGACATCCGGAAGACAGCTTTCAGGTCTAGGTATGGGCATTGGGAGTTCCTAGTGATGCCATTTGGAGCGACCAATGCGTCGGCTGTATTCATGGATCTCATGAATCGTATTTTTATGCCTTGTTTGGATCAGTTCATGATTGTGTTTCTGGACGATATCCTGGTCTATAGCCGGAGTGAAGCGAAGCATGAGCAGCATCTCCGTGTGGTTCTTCAGATTCTCAGGGAGCACCAGTTGTATGCCAAGTTCAGTAAATGCGAGTTCTGGCTCGATCGTATTTCGTACGTGGGTCATATCATCACTCGAGGAGGAGTAGAAGTGGATCCCCAGAAGATTGTGGCCATTGAGTCGTGGCCGGTGCCTAGCACAGTTGCAGAGGTTCGCAGTTTTCTTGGATTGGCCGGCTACTATCGGCGATTTGTTTCAGACTTTGCCCGAATCTCGGCGCCATTGACCCAGTTGACTCGCAAGGAGGTGCAGTTTGCTTGGACAGCAGAGTGTCAGGATTCTTTTGAGAAGTTGAAGCGAGGCTTGATGACGGCTCCCATTCTTACGCTTCCAGATAGAACCGGAGGATTCTCAGTATATTGTGATTCTTCAGGCAGAGGCCTAGGATGTGTTCTGATACAGCATGGGAAGGTAATAGCTTATGCATCACGACAACTTCGTGATCATGAGAGGAATTACCCAACCCATGACTTGGAGCTGGCAGCAGTAGTGTTTGCACTTAAGTTGTGGAGGCACTACTTGAACGGAGATAGGGTAGAGATTTTTACCGACCATAAGAGCCTGAAGTATGTTTTCACCCAGAAGGATCTTAACATACGTCAGAGGAGGTGGCTCGAGCTTCTTGTGGATTATGATGTCAACTTGCAGTATCATCCCGGGAAGGCTAATGTTGTGGCAGATGCACTGAGCAGGAGAGCCGGAGTTTATTTCCTAACAGCGCAACCAGAGCTGTTAGCAGATCTTCAGAAAATGGGTATTGAAGTTGTTCTCCCTTCCAGTGTGGCATTGATGGCCAGTATGCAAGTTCAGTCCACCATAGTCGAGAGGATCCGGATGGCGCAGTCAGCAGATTCCAAGCTTCAGCGACTCATAGCAGAGTGTGAGGCAGGGCGACGACCAGAGTTGTGTATTCATGAAGACGGTACACTTAGGCATGGTAAGCGTCTTTGTGTACCCAGTGGAGATATCAGACAGGAGATCATGGCAGAGGCTCACAGTTCTCAGTATTCTATTCATCCGGGCGGTACGAAGATGTACCGAGATATCCGTCAGCACTTTTGGTGGAATGGCATAAAGAGGGAGATAGCCCGGTTTGCCTCTCGTTGTTTAGTCTGCCAACAAGTTAAAGCTGAACATCAGAGGCCCGCTGGACTTCTTCAGCCCTTGCCGATTCCAGAATGGAAGTGGGAGCATGTGACCATGGATTTTGTGACCGGATTACCTAGATCCCCAGCTGTTCGAGATGCTATTTGTGTTATAGTTGACAGGCTCACAAAGGTGGCTCATTTTCTTCCATTCAGAGTTGGTCAGTCGACAGCTCAGTTAGCAAGGATGTACCTCAGACAGATTGTCAGGTTGTACGGAGTTCCAGTTAGTATCACTTCGGACCGAGATTCAAGATTCATATCGCACTTTTGGCGTAGCCTGCAGGAGAGTTTGGGAACTCATCTCCAGTTCGGTTCAGTATATCATCCGCAGACAGATGGTCAGTCGGAGCGTACAATCCAGACTCTTGAAGATATGTTGTGGTCCTGTACACTTGACTTCGGTGGTTCGTAGGAAGATCACTTGCACCTGGTGGAGTTCTCGTACAATAACAGCTTCCAAGCCAGTATCCAGATGGCACCGTTCGATGCACTGTATGGTAGGAAGTGTCGATCCCCGTTAGCATGGGATGATGTTGGAGAGAGGCAGATGCTCGATCCAGAAATAATTGTCCAGACAGTTGAAGTGGTCAGAAGTGTTCGAGATCATCTTCGAGTTGCCCAAGATCGCCAGCGCTATTGGGCCGATTCTTATCGGTGCCCTCTCGAGTTTTCTGTCGGCAATCATGTTCCTGAGGATTTTGCCTAACCGTGGCGTCATTCGTTTCGGTGCACGAGGAAAGCTTAGTCCTAGGTATATAGGGTCGTTCGATATTCTGGAGCGAGTAGGAGATGTGTCCTATCGTCTCGCTCTTCCGTCGTCGCTAAGCGAGGTGCATGACGTGTTCTATGTATCCCAATTACGACGGTATATCCCGGACCCGAGCCACATCCTGGATCATTCGGAATTGGTTGTTGGTACCAACTTTTCGTATGAGGAGAGACCCGTGTCTATATTGGACCGGAGAGAGAAGATACTCAAGAACAAGACTATCAAGTTAGTCCGAGTTGCTTGGGATCATCACTCTTTGGGTGAGTCAACGTGGGAGCGTGAGGATGATATTCGATCGCAATATCCCGGCTTTTTTCACTCGTGAGGTATAATGTCTTCTTTATGCCTCATGCCTTCGGTTCCTTGCTTGAATGAGTGATTGCTTGCCTAGTTATAGCTTGCTTGTGATTAATATAGCTTGTCCTCGTCTCTCTAGCCTCTTAATTAAATTCCGAGGACAGAATTCTTTTAAGGTGGGTAGAGTTGTAATGCCTGTGGTTCGTATTATGTATTTTTGGAATATGTGTACCTATTTTATCTTGTATTGCATAGCTTCCTTCATGGCTGGGTTTATTCTTGGTTTGGGTTCGGCTAGGATTGGTTTTCTTTGGTTCATTATGAACCAAGGATGAACCCCTACCTACCACCACCTTTAGTATTTATTATCCATTCTCCTTTCTCTCTCCTTTTACTATTCTTCTTTCCCCCCTTAACTTCTTCACCTACCAGAGAGAGGGGTCTAGGCAAGTGCAACTTGCTTTATGGAGGAACTCCAATTTTATTGCTTTAATCTCTTCCTTACAGCATTTTAACATACTTTAGTACTTGGCATTTTTACTTTCCATGGCCGGATTCTTGTAGATCTAAGTTTATTTTATTTTCAGAATTCTTGGGTTTTGATCTACTTAATCTTGTTATTTCTAAGTTTTGATGGTTCCATATTATAGAGCATTTTATTCTGTCCCATTTTGACCTATGCAAGTTCGGATTTGGACTTTGGATGAAGGTTTCATGGAGCTTGGAAGCATGGGTTCATCATGTTCTTCTTCTCGGAAATTTTGGAGAAGAAGAACAGTACTTGACTTGACCGCATGGACATTTCATGCGGCAAGTGTTCTCCCAGCCGCATGCTTTATTGGGCCGTATGAGATCCTGAACCATCTAGCCGCATGCGCCCCCTTGCCTATGCAGCCGCATGCGTGCCCGCAATATTCAGCCGCCCGAGTATGAATTCCCTGCGAGCCGCATGGACCTACTTTTCAGCCCGCCGCATGAGGCCCTTGCGTTCTAGCCGCATAAGCCTACTTTCTTCTTGGCCGCATAAACCAAGTCTTTTCTAGCAGCATGGACCTTTGCTCTGCGAGCCGCATGAGCCCGGGCCTATTCTAGCTGCATGGATTCCTCCCCTGCGAGCCGCATAACACCTATTTCCTCCTTGGCCGCATGCGCCCTTGATTGAACAATAGCCGCATGGGCTGTTCCCGCCCTCAACCGCATGAGCTGCTCCCGCATGGATTCCCTCCTTGGCCGCATGTGCCCGAGCCGCATGGCTTTCTATAGACTGTATTCAATGTTTTATTATTTGATTTTACTGATAACTCATGTCTTGTAACCTCAGCATAACTTGGGTCTCCTGATTGAATGCTTGTACTATGATGCCCTGCACATGTACCCTGAACACGATAGTGACCCGTAGTGGTGCACTCCTGACAAGTAAACATGACATGACCTGATAGTGGCCCGTCATGGCGCACTCTTGACCAGTACACTTGACATGATAACCTGACATGATACACCTTGATAAGCTGTTGCGACGGCTACCTGACATGACCTGTATAAGTAACCTGGACACCGTAGGTGATTATGCTTGTACAAATATTCCAGTCCTGTCTTGCATCATGTCTAGGAGGGGACTCCTGAGTACCACTGTAGGAGCGTAAAAAGTGCTTCACAGAATGAGTCAAAGTGATAGATCATTCTACTTAAATTGATCTACTTTACGCCGCAGGAAGATTAAATACTTTACGCCCAAGACAAGGCTAATCGCTTTTACGCCTAAAGCAGCCAGGGTCAAGACAATGGTTTTACGCCTAAAGATAGGCTAACCCTCCTTTTACGCTGGACAAAGCTGTCAAAGTCTCGCATTTAATGCAAAGTCTGACATGAAGATATTGATGATGGCATATACCACAGATTTCGAAGGGATTTGTTTTATACAGAGACCAATGTTGTCGTTTAGTATGTGGACTGAGCTACTTTACGCTCACACTATGGCTTCTTTTACGCACGAAGATTATATGAGTTTTTACGCTCGAAAGTCGACGTGTGCGTAAAGTCTATTTGGGCTACTTTACGCTCAAGGTTATTTAATAACCACTTTACGCGGGAAATCTATGACAGGGCTGTTTTACGCCTAGTCCACTACTTTACGCTCAGAATACATTGGGGTTGTTTTACGCCCTATTCTTCTTCATCAGTTGAGAACGTGGTCTGCCTACATGGCTTTCATGCCACACATCTCGAAGAACGTGTGTACATACATTCTATTCTGACTGAAATGATGGGACACGTGTCAACATATATAGATGATGACTTCGGTCGTGGGTGGCAGTTGTTAGCGTAAAGACTAAACTTTTGCTGAGTTTTACGCACAAGAGCCCAAGTCTATAAATAGACTTATTTTTCTCAGAAACACACACAGAGACAGAAGAAAAGACAGAGAGATTAGAACTCAGAGATTTTTGATTCTCTAGAGCATTCTTCTTCAACCTTTCTTTCAGAACAGAGTGAAGCAAAGCAGGAAAGCATTCGGCCTTGCCATCAGTGCCCAAGTGCGTCGATACCTTTCTGGTGACTTAGTTCTTCCAAGTTGTTCATCTTCAAGCAGCGATCTTCATCATCATCGTATGGTCCAAGGAATAAAGTGATCATTTACAGATCAGACTTCTACAGCAATACTTTTCCAGAATCAAATTTGTACTTCTTGTACTTTTTCTCGTTTTATTTTCAAAAGCCAATTCCCAAGGCATTTTTGTTAAGTGAAACAAAATGGCGACTCTGCTGGGGACGACCTTTTCCTCTGACGTGGAGGCAATTGCTCAATACGACGATGTGTCGATTGGATCGACAAAGAAGACTCTGGTTGTACACTTCGACCAAACTGCTTATGAAGGGATGCTCTAAACTGGGGGTGGTTCTCGCTACTCCAATGTTCAAAAATCTCGCAAAGCATAAAAAGTTTGGATTCCTAAATCCAAAATAGCTTCTGATCTCTTTGTGCTGCTAGTGGCAAGGGAATTTTTCCCACTCCTGTCGTAAGGGCTCCCGTTCGTAACGAGGCAGTCCTTACTTCAGAGTTGCACTCAAAGTGTGACAATTTATCTCCCGTTTGTAACGGTGAAGATAATCAGGTTTCACGCCCACTGCATAAGAACCAGGTTTTACGCTCAGTGGGTAAAAACCAACTTTTACGCTCAGTACATAAAGATGAGTCTCCCATTTGTAATGGGACAGACTCTAACGATTGTGCTTCTGGGTGTAAGAATTAGTCTCCTGTCGGTGACGTGGTAGGCTCAAATAAATTACGCTCCTCGTGTAAAACAAAATCTCCCGTCTGTGACGTGGTAGATAACCAATTTTTACGCTCTACGCGTAAAGGTAAATATCCTGTCTTTGACAGTGTAGATAAAATTCGCAATAATATTTTTACATCTAATGTGAATGTACCTAAACGTGTGCAGCATAAAAATATTGTTGGTAAAGCTTCAGTTCTACACCAACAGCCTTCTTATACTGCTCTACGCAAAGTGCCAAATATACAAATTACACGCAATGAAAATGGAGTCCTTCGTGCTAAAAAATCTCAAGATTTACGCACACAACTCCAAACGCGTAGAAATGTACAATTTGGTTCTGCGAATGCAGCCAGTAATCTTCTTTATACACAGGGGACTAAACGTTTTTCTACCCCTAATATAATAAAGAAGACTATTCCCTCCACTCCTTCTGACTTACGTGAATTGCTAATGCAAAAGCGTAAGAATAGACAATCCCCGGTAATGTTTCCCCAAGAAAAACATCATTGTGATTATCACCAGGTTGTAATAATTGTTGTTGTTCGGCTTCAAAACGGTCAGTTTTTGATCGATTGAGTTTTAATGTGTCTCAACAACAAAATGAAGACCAAGAACATGAGTTGTCATATGTGTCAGTGAACATGGCATCTCATACTAACAGAGGACGACGTCCAAGACGAAATACGTCCCAAACCCCAGGTCAGCAACAGTTCAACAGACTTCTTGATTCTTTTAAGGGAGTATATCAGAACACTCGATCAAGAAGACAAATGCAGACTTCTGATTCAGAAGCTGGGGGTACTCAATCTTTTGAGTCCGAGACTGACAGTGTCGATTCATACTTCTATACTGATCCTTCTATATCTTTAAGAGAGGTTGAATCCTACGCTGTTGGCGATGAACCAGAAACCTCATCTGTTAATACAGAACAGTGCCTCACTGCCGTTGAGCAATCACTGAAAAATATGCTTAACATGGTGCAAAACATGCATCAGATAATATTGAATCAGCAAACTGCTCAGCCGACAGTAATAGCACCAGTACCAGTAGCGGCACAAACTCAAGATAGTCAAGGGGCTGATATACCTTTGAATATTCAGGAGCCTGCTGTTAATCAAAATTCTGTATCTCCAGATCCTATTATTCCAGAAGATGTACCATCTCCGGTGGGGATTACGGTACATCCAATAACTATTCAATCAAATATGCTTCCACAAACTAGTGAGGCCATTCAAGCAGTGCGTGAACTCAAAGCACAGTTTGAAGTCTTGAGGCACAAGGATCAACTCCAGAGGTTAGGAATTAAGCAACCTTATCCTCCTCATTGGAATGATGTACCCTTTCCACCAAAATTCAAGCCACAATCCATGGTATTATTTGATGGGAGGGCTTCTCCTAGTCAATATATCAATTATTTTGATATTATGACTGTACATCTGCAGAAAAATGATGCTTTTCTTACTCGAGTGTTCATTGGTTGCTTGACGGGTTCGGCTTATGATTGGTATCGAAGTTTACCCGACAATTGTATTTCGTCTTTCGACGAATTTAAGGCAATGTTTCTCTCCTGCTTCTATGAAGGAGGTATGGACATGAACATGTCCTCCTTGATAGAAATCAAGCAAAAGGAGAAAGAAGATACTCGGACGTTCATTGAACGTTTTCGACAGGCGACTTTAAAGATGTCCCCTGGTATGCCAGATTCAGCTCTCATTGATACATGCAAGATGAATCTGCGACCATCTATTGCTGTTTTTACGGGTTCTCAATTCACAGATTAGACTTCGTTCATCATAGCAGCAGTTTCTGTCGAGACCAATGGTAGGTTGGCTCGTGAACATGGGATAATTTTCACCTCAGATGATAGAGGAAAGAAAAGTAATCCTGGTAATAACCTCGGTAATCATAATGTGAAAGGAAAAGATACCCTCATAGTTAACCTTTCCAAGAATAAAACGACGCCAAATAGTCAGGAATCTTCCAGGCCAAAGGAAGAATACTCTTTTGATGAGAGTGATATCCCAGGGATATTTCAATGTCTGGTGAAGAGTAGCAAACTTCAGATTCCAGAGTCAAAGAGGCCTAATGAGGTGAATCTGACTGACAATCCCAAATATTGTATCTATCATAGATACATTAATCATCCTACCAGTACTTGCTATGTCCTGAAGAAGAAAATCCAGGAGCTGATAAATGGTGGTGCTATCGTCTTAACTAATGATGACCATACGGTTACAACCAATATGGTTTCTCTTCAATTCAGGGACTTTCCTCCACAGCAAGTAGCAGATGGAATCATCCCAATCCCGAAGGCGACGATGAAGATTGTGAATATCCCGCCTCCTAGAGAAGAAAATGAAGGATTGCTGCCTCTTACCTTAAAAAATGGTGAAATTATGTGGGTACGTCCTGACTTAGTACCTGAATTGGAAAATGAAAGTAAAACTTCAAAATCCAAGAAAGGCAAGAAAGTCAAAACCTGCAACATGATTTCTTATGTTATTCCAGATCCCGATGATTCAGATTATCTATGGGATGGCACTCCTTTGGAAGATAGACTAAGAGGATTGAACATATGTCCTCCAAGTCTAGCTCCTCCTACCAAACTCAAGCTTGCTCATCAGCAGTGGTTAGCTATGAATAGTGTCCCTTTATACCGGGCACAACAAGTCTTCTCTGCTTACGAAAAAGCTCCTACAGAGATTTTTCCTCGTATTCCGAATCCTTCTCCTCCTATAGTTACAGAGACATCTATTCCTCATTCTCATGTGGATACAGAGTTCTCTTCTTCTTCCTCTGTGGAACCATTTGTTAAAAGTCTACTGCCCATTCATCTATACAGTCAGCAATCTGTCCATCTCATGAAGAAAATGGGTTATGACTTTCAGAAGGCAGAAGGTTTGAATTATGATAAAGGAATACGACTTCCTTTACAAATACAAAATCAAAAATCCACTATTGGATTGGGTTCTGAAATTCCTCACAACAAACCTTACAAGAAAAAGGCTAAAGGGAGGAAGACTAAATCCTATAATATGGTACTTCCTTCTCTTGAGTCTGAAGAAAAAACTTTTACTGGTACAAGATCCGGGAAGGAGTACCACAAAGATTATTAGGGATCTTCCAAAGAAGCAGAAAATGTAGTGGAAACACTACAAGCTCAACCTTCTCATGTTTCTGCTAAACCTTCGGTGGTTGAAAAGGGGAAACAGAAAGCAGTACGCTTTGACGTTCCATTGAAGTCTGCTTTCAGTCAGGGGGTGGTGATGAAACCTTACAAATTTGATATTCTAGCTCAGTTAGCCAATACTTCGGCTAGACTATCCATATTTGAACTGCTTCGTCTTTCTAGAGAAAGCAGGGAGACTTTGAGTGAAGCTCTACTTCAGGCAGATTCATGCTTGGCTCAACTCAAGAGTCCTGATAATACTCCAGTGTCGTGTTCGCAATGTCATAGTGTGATGGAAACAATTTCCAATATCACCTTTACACAAGAAGATATGTTGTTGAAGCATAACAAACATGACAGACCTCTGTGCTACACTGGATATAATGGATCTACTGAAATGACAGGATTTATATCGATCCTGGGTCATCAATTAGCATAATCCTTCAAAGTATGCTAAGACCCCTGAGGATTCCTACTAGTGACCTGACTTACACTAGTACTACGATAGTTGGTTTTAACTCTGGCAAGAGTAAACCACTGGGGAAGATTCGTCTGAAGATTCAGATTGGCGATCTGCGAACTATGGTAACCTTCTATGTTATCAACTCAGATGTATCCTACAATATTCTTCTTGGAAGACCGTGGATTTATGAACACAACATTGTGCCTTCAACTCTCCACCAATGCTTCAAGTATGTGGATTCTCAAGGAGTTGTAAAGACTGAATTTGCTGATATCAATCCCTTCAAGGGTGTCGAAGCCTATTTTTCTGATTCAAGGCTTTATAAACAAGAACATGTGAAAGAGATATCAGACATAGCTGAAGATCAATCTTTTATTGAAGATCAGTCTATTAATGAAGATCCGCCAGAAGAACAACCTTTGAAGATTATAGTCAAGGGACGAATCCAATCCCAATCTGTCAATGATCAACCTTTTGTAATCAAGGTTAAAGGAAGAACTCAAGCTTCATCTGAGGAATCAGTAAATATTCCTACTAAGATCCAAGTTCAACCTTTTTTGATTAAGGTCAAAGGGCGTACTTCTTGTACGAATAATCCAGAACCACCATTGATTGTCAATCTTGGCAAATCTACGCAGAAGACGGGTAATGGTCCACTGATAATTAATCCGAAGTATAGCAGTCAAATCGTAAATGATGTAAATATTGATCATTCTGTACTTTTTGATATCAATGAAGATTTTCTTTTCGAGTATATGGCTGCCAAGTTTATTGAAAGAATGACTTTATCTTCTGATAATCAAAGTCATCAATCTAAAGGTGACATAGAACCAGAAGAAACTTTATACATCGACTATAAAAAAAATTCCTTTCCTCTTCAGGTTGATGTTGGACCTTATGCTCAAAAGTTCTTGACATCTTCTCCTTATCTACTTCCGGTAGTTGCTCAATCACAAGCTTGTGTAACTTATAGACGTCATGAAGAATCTTATTTCGTGGTTCCGTCTGATAAAAAAAACAAGCGCCAAATTATTTTTGGCTTGGCTAGAAATATATCTGTTGCTCAGACAGACGATCTGAAAGATAAAGATAAAGAAAGAATACGAATTGACAAATATAGTCAACAATCCATCATGATCATTCAGAATATGGGATATGATTTGAAGACTATGCAAGGTCTCAATCAGGGCAAAGGTAGACGACTCCCGTTATGTGGTGATCCGTTTTACCAGAAGACTCGTCATGGGTTGGGATATGACCCGTCCCATATGTTTAATGACGATATACAAGAAGAATTCTCTTCTAATTCCTCACAATCATCTGATTCAGAAGAAAACCAATTCATCGAATTAGATATATCTCGTTCCTCATTTGATGAATTTGAGCAGGTATTTTCAGCTTACATGGTTCAAATTGATGACGAATCCGAGCCATTTGAAAATGACCCTTGGGCCCAACAAATGGACACTCAATGGGAACTTCGTTTTGAACAGCGATAGCCACCTACAGAGGATGAGGTTGTCCAGATTGATGTCGGAGATAAAACTACGTCCAAACCAATATTCATCAGTAAGAGCCTTTCTGACGATGAAAAGGAAGAGTTGATAAAACTGATCAAAGAATATATTGACATCTTTGCATGGAGTTATGAGGATATGCCGGGTCTAGATCCTAAAGTTGCTACTCATAAGCTCAATATTTTACCTAACGCCAAGCCTGTAAAACAACAACAACGGCGCTTTAGACCAGATATGATGGATGCAATCAAAGCAGAAGTCAAAAAGTTGATCACATATGGATTTGTTCATGAAGAGCAACACCCGGATTGGGTTGCCAACATTGTTCATGTTATGAAAAAGAACAGAAAAGTTCGAGTTTGTATAGATTATCGAGATCTAAATACGGCTTGTCCAAAGGACGAATTTCTACTTCCCATTACTGATGTCATGATAGACAATACATGCGGTTTTGAACGTATGTCTTTCATGGATGGATTCTCAGGATACAATCAGATCAAGATGCATCCAGAAGATGAGAAACATACTTCTTTTCGAACACCCCTCGGAGTTTACTGTTATACGGTTATGCCGTTTGGGCTTAAAAATGTCGGTGCTATATATCAACGGGCTATGAGCAACATCTTTTAAGAGATCTACGAAAGACAGTTGAATGTTACGTAGATGACATCGCTGTTAAAAGTCGATCAAAAGATGATCATATTCAAGACTTAAAGACAGTATTTGAATTGATGCGTCAACATCAATTGAAAATGAACCCTACCAAGTCTTTCTTAGGGATTTCTAGTGGCAAGTTTTTAGGATTTGTTATTACTTCTCAGGGTATCCATGTTGACCCTGATAAAGTTAAAGCAATCCTCGAAATGCGTCCTCCTCGCAATCTGAAAGAGCTCCGTGGTTTTCAGGGCCGCATTGCTTATATCAGGAGATTTATATCTAATCTCTCTGGAAGATGTCAACCTTTCTCCTGTCTGTTAAAGAAAGGTGTATCTTTTGTCTGGGATGAAGCATGTCAAGAAGCCTTCAATGATATTAAACAATATCTTACAAATCCACCTGTTCTGGTACCTCCAATGGTAGGAAACCATTTTTACTATATGTTCGAGCCTTGGATCATTCACTTGGTGCTCTGCTCGCACAGAAAAGTGATATGGGTCACGAACAGGCAATTTATTATCTTAGCCGAATGATGGTTGGAGCTGAACATAGGTATACTCCTGTAGGAAAGGAATGTCTGGCTTTGGTTTTTGCCGTACAAAAGACAAGACATTATGTGACAGGACAGACTATTCATGTCATCTCCAGAATAAATCCTATTCGGGTATTGATGAGAAAGCCGAGCATTCTTAATTCCAGATTAGCTACTTGGGCGATGTTGCTCACTCCTTATGATATGATTTATGTATCTCAAAAATTAGTAAAGGGTCAAGCATTAGCTGATTTCTTAGCTGCTCACCCTATACCAGAAACATCAAAGTTATATGAGAACATTCCAGATAAAGTCGTGGATTGCAACATGATTTTGAAGAATGATATATGGCAATTATATTTTGATGGAGCATCACGAGTAGGACCTAAAGCCAACATTGTCTCTGGGGTAGGAATCGTCTTGGTTTCTCCTGACAAAATGGTCATATACCGTGCCTATTCTCTCAATGAGCCATGTTCCAACAATGTAGCAGAATATAATGCTCTATTGATTGGTCTCCAAGTAGCAAAATAATTGGATATTGAGTTTCTAGAAGCTTATGGAGATTCTCAATTGATTGTTAATCAAGTTAGAGGGACTTATGAGGTCAGAAACCCTGATCTCATCCCTTACCATCAAGTGGTAGTCGAGTTGGTCCTTTCATTCAAAGGATTCTTCATTGAATTTGTACTACGTTCTCAGAATGTTGAGGCTGATGCTCTTGCTAGTCTAGCTACAGATTTGGCTGTTCCAATCTGAAGGCAAAATACAATTACTTTGTTGGACCAAGATCTGTGCTGTATCAAGAATAATCTGTATGTTGAACAAAGTTATACTACAGAGGCTAGTTCCCAACAGAGGGATTGGAGAACTCTATTTATTGACTATGCGGTTCATAGAATTTTGTCTGAAGATCAAAAGAAGCTGCATCAATTAAGAGACGATCATTTCGATTTTATTATGATTCATCTTTACATATGTTATATCGTCGATCATATGATGGACTCTTACTGCGTTGTCTCTCAGAAAGTGAAGCCAAACAAACACTACGAGAGCTCATGATGGTGTTTGTGTGCTCATCAACCAGGTCCTAAATTATTCGAAGAATGGGTATTATTGGCCTTCTATGATAGCAGATGCTGTAGACTATGCCAGAAGATGTAAAGCATGTCAGATTCATGCTGATTTTATTCATCAACCATCTGAATTTCTATATCCTCCAGCAGCTTCTTGGCCCTTCGAAGCTTGGGGTATGGATGTCATTGGTCCTATTAACCCTCCTTCTGTTAAAGGACATCGGTTCATATTAGCTATAACCGATTACTTTTCTAAGTGGGCAGAAGCAGTTCCTCTTGTTGAAGTAAAAACATCTAATGTGATCAGCTTCATCAAACATCATGTCATTATTGCTTCGG
>JANAVB010022528.1:0-65842 GCA_029216955.1 Iris pallida | reverse complement strand
GGCGAGCTTTCTTCAATCGTTCCTCGGCACTTGTAGCGCTGATGATAAAGGCCTTCCAGTCCTTGAATTGACTTTCGCCCATCCAGAGACTAATTGTTGGGAGTAGTCTCTTTTGGCAAATTTCAATCAAGGAAGAGTCTGGGTTGCCAGATGGTAACTTCATTGCGGTTTGACGAAACCGCTCAATGTAATTCCTTGTCAGCTCTTTCTCTCCTTGGACGACGTCCATGAGGGTAGACATCGTGACGTCCTGCCCTACCTCATAGAACCTCTCCAAGAACAAGCGCTTGAAGCCAGCGAAGGAGTGGATGCAATTATCTGGCAGGTTGCGGTACCAATCGAAGGCGACTCCTTCCAGTGCCCCAATGAATAACCGTGTGAGGATGGCGTCCTCATGGGGCAGATGGTCGGTAGTGACCTCAAAGTAAGTGATGTACCGGCTTGCTGAAGTCTTACCATCATATAGGTTGATATTGAACGGCTTATATCTTGGAGGAAAGGGCACATCCCTCCATTCAGCTGGGTATGGTTGCCGTATTCTGAGGTCTTGAGAATTTTCTCGGGCGTGGAACATCGCTCGAAGCTCCTGAACCTCTCTCCTTACTTCTCGGGCCTCATCTGTCGCGGTAGGGGCCGTTATCTCGGGAGCATTATTGCCCGGGTTTGGTGCCGCTGAATTTGAATCTATGTTGTTCGTGGGACCCGTGCTTGTCTGACCAGGTGTCACTCCCTGCAGAGTAGGAAGTGCCGCTTTGATCTCATCTACGGACTTGACCAAGGCGTGCAGTATGGCCTCCAAAGTGTCGATACGTTGGCGATCGTCGGAACTACCTTGGCTGTTGTCTGTCATGAATACCGTCCTCACGTGAGGAGTGACAGAAGGAGAGGTGGCGGACATGCCCTCTGAGTCATACTCATGCATCGAGAAATCATCGAGATATGTGGGGATGTTCTCTTCAGGTTCGGACTCGGAAGGAACAGTACCCCCAGCTTTAGAACTTGCTTCATTTAGGACGTCCTCGAGGACGTCGGTATCTGTTGTATCCGTCGAAGGATTTGCTTCCTCCAGTCCGTCTTCTTGGAATGTCGGGTTGTCGTAGAGGTTTGGAGGAGTGCTACCCCCAGTTCCGACGACCCCCAATGACGTAGACGGCGAACTTCCTACTGTAGCAGTTTTCGTCTTTGAACGGGTGTGTTGGAATACTCCAGTAGAGGATAATCCTTTAGACGACGGCTTCTTAGCTGTAATAGTTGACACCTTTGGGCTGGAGATGCTTGTCTTCTTCCCTCTCCCCTCCACGGGGACTTTCCGCACGGAATTGCAGGAGGCAACGGGAGGTGCCTCGTCTTCCGAGCTCGGATGTTGTAATCTTTGGAAGACGGATGGCCGGTCTTCTGTTACTGCCGTGTTGTTGCAACAGCAGTTGACGATAATCTGGGTGCAGTGACGTCCCTGTGAGGACTCTCTGCACGCTGAGGCTCCTTCTCTTTCCTTGCGTTTGTGGAGGACAGCTTCACGCAGGTCAGAGGAACCACTTTGTCCGTTTGCCGCCGGGGGCTGGACTCGAGTGGTTTTATACAACTTCCCGTCAGAGGCCCGCGTGATACTCAGCGGGACGCCCCGATAGTCAGAGGTTGGGACAGCTGTCTGGACTTGATGAGTCCCAGCTGCCCTAGACTTTTTCTTTTTAGCACTTGTGGGTGCGTAATAGGAAGAGTCCACATTAGGTATCACAGAGTCTGGATTCTCATCCAGCGAGTGATTAGAGTTAGGACCGCATGAGAGTCGGTCGAAAACTGATCGAGAGAAGCGCGGTAGAGACGCTATGCGGCTAGCGTTGGGTGCCGTGCAGGCTATCTGCATGCGACTGTCTTCTGTTGTGGGACGAGTTCTTATGCGGTTAGGAGTCACGGCCGTGCAGGCTGTCCGCATGCGGTTGGCATCTGTGGCCGCATGGGTTTTCTGTAAGCGGTTGACTTTACTAGCCGCATGAATCTCATCCATACGGTTGGGAACTGTAGCTGCATAAGTTATGCGGCTGACAGAAGTGGCCGCATAAGTTTTCTTTGTGTGGTTGACGGTTGTGGCCGCATGGATTTTCTTTCTGCGGCTAATATCCTTCTGCGGTTCAGGTTGAGCAGAGACCCTCTTTGCCCCTGCAAGTCCAGCATCATAGTGTTTTCTTCTGCCGGACTTGGGAGCAGCAGAGGTGTCTGCGATCTGAAGTGGGGCCGCAGGAGAATCTTTCTCGCCGTCTTGAGCGACCGAGGGTATCCCATCGAGGGCTTGGGGAGGAGCAAATGACTTTGGCCTCCACTCTTTGCGAGCCTTCGTGGTGCGGGTGCGTTTCTGGACCGGGCCAGCATTGCCTTCAGAGAGCATCTCTTCGAACGCCTGTTGGTCGAAGCGGACGACCATCTTCTGTTGTGTGGAGCCAAGTTTAGCTGCATCCGATTGCGTCACCAACTCCTCAGCCGTGGAGAAGTTAGTCCCCAGCAGAGTCGTCATCGTGTTTGCCATTGATTGTAAAAGAACAGAACAATTATCGGAGGACTGAACTTAGACTCACAATACAAACTCGCTCGTACAAAGAAAGCCTAGGGACGAAAACCTAGGTACAGCAGACTAAGTACGATTGTTTATTTTTGATTCTGGGGGGTGACGATAGAGGCTCGGGAAAGCGACGGCCGCTCTGCCTTACTCCTTGGACGATCAGTATGCAGCCTTGGCTCGGGGAAGATCTGCTTGGCGTTGACGAAGAAAGGCTCTTCTTACTCTCCTCGGGTTGCTCTCCTGGCTTCTCTCTCTCTGTGAGTATCTAGAAGAAAGGGGGGAGCTCTCTCTGTGTAGATCTCTCTCTTCTTATTTTTTTATTCTTTTGTTGCCAACCTCTCTCTCTCTCCTTTTTTTTTTGCGTGGGGAGGATGCTGGCTATTTATAGGAGTGGGGTGTGATCATTAGGGTTTGCTGATGATTATCTGTTTGGAATGTCAGCGCTTCCTTCATTCTATCTGAGCCCTTGATCCTGATCATAATGAATCTCGGCCACTAATGCTGATAGCACCAAATCTTATGAGCAGTTAATGCTGACCGCTTTAAATCCTCGTGATTGATTATGCCAATATTTGATTGCTCGCCACGTGTCCTATTGGCTTGATGATAAATGATATGACCTGATCTCGGCAATTATGATACTGATGTCAAATTTTCTCGTTGGGATTCTGTTGAATCTTCAGTGCCACGTGTTTTAATTGAAGGTCCTGCCAGGGCCGCATAGGGTGACCAACACTTGAACCGCAGGGAGATACTCTTCGTGAACCGCAGGAGTCAATGCCTTATCGAGCCGCAGGGGACGAGCTTTCCGTAAGCCGCATATTCGTAGTCTTTGTGAGCTGCAGGGGACGATCTCTCCATGAGCCGCATATGCATAGTTTCTGTGGGCCGCATGAGTTAACATGGTATTGAGCCGCATAGACCGGGCTATGGGTGGACCGCATATGGCGGATTCCTGTTAATCATATTAGAGTGATTCCTCAATGAGCCGCATGAAGCTGTTCTCTACCCGAGCCGCATGAGACTTTTGCCACGTGGCAATCTAGGATTTCTGACAGATCGGGTCAGAGATTGTCTTCTTTCCCCGAGGAGTCTGTCATTATGGCAGAGCCATTATGACACTTTATGTCAGAGACGTCGCAGCCGTCGAGTCGTGTCAGAGCATTAAATGAGGCCATTACTCCCGTAGCCAGCTGTGGGGGGATCACACGTGGCGTCAATTGAGCCGCATGTTCCTGCTGAACCGCATATATCCCCGAACCGCATGAGTCTGAGGGTCTTCTTTCGGGCCGCATGGGGCAACTCCAGTATGAGCCGCATAGGCTTGCTACCCAAAGCCGCATGGGCTATCTATGCTTTTATTCTAATATTTTCCATGCTTCTACAATGTCTTCTTCTTTGATTTCTTCAAATTGGGCACAGAATCTGTCCATTAAAGAGGGTCTGTTACCAACTCCTAATCAAGGGAGTGGTTCAACTCTTCCTTCTCTGCAAATATCCAGATCAATGGAAGGAAAACTCCATGTTTCCAAAATTAATGTGTTACCTTCCACTGATTTAAGAACAAAACTCAGCACTTCTGGTGTTAAGAAACCATACCAATTGGATATGAAGATAAAAGATCCAGATACAGAGTATGCAAGAAATTATGTGGCTCATATTAATCACTCTTTGTATAATCAAGAGCCATCAAGACCCAAGAACAGGAAGTATACTCCTCAATCTTCACAAACAGATTTACGGGAATATCTTCAACAGAAGAGAAGGAGTAATTCTATATCAAAGGAACATGCTGAATGTGACTTCTATCCAAGAGTCATAATTCAGTGCAGATGCGAATCAACAGTTCAAGACCATGGTGATCATGAATGTGACTTCCAGCCAAGAGTCACAATGCAATACAGATGTCAAAATAAACGACAGTCTGTCTTTAATAGGATTCAGTATGAACCTATGCCTGATGAAGATGAGCCTTTGTTTGCCTCTGTCAACATGACTTCTCGGGACACCGGGGGTAGAGTTGATAGTCCAGATGGAGTATATAAAAACACCAGAGCAAGAGTCCTGGCTTCTAGTCAAAGAAATTTGATCTCTGAAATTGATTCTGAATTTCTTGGAGAATCTAACTTCCCACCTCTTCCTACTGGGGGTAATTCTCCTATAGTTGACTTTGATACACGAAGCAATGATTCAGAGTATACAACATCTACTAGTTCATCAATAATCCCTCATACAGTCACAACTTACATGGTTGATGGGAATACTGATGAACCTTCTTCTTCCTTGACTCCTCAAAGAATTGCTTCTTTGGAACAGCAAATGAAGTCTATGACTGACACAATGAAGTCGATGTATGAACTAATGACAGCTCAGTTGCAAAATCGACAGACTGTATCAGATGCCATACCAGTTGATACTGATATAAGTCCAGTACAAGTTCCTCCAGCAGTACAATCCAATACTCCTGGACCAGCTCAACCAAATCCTAGTCTCTCTGGAGCTGGGGGTAGTGCTTACAATGTTGTTCCTCCTCCCAACTATTCTCTACAAGCCACAACTCCACAATCTTCGGGAGTTGTCTCTGAAGAACTGAAGAATCTCAAAACTCAATTCGAGGCATTCAAACAGAAGGATGGTTTACAAAGGTTAGGCATCAAGCAGCCTTATCCGATAGAATGGAAGCAAGTATCATATCCTCCTAAATACAAGCCTCCTACTATCTCATTCTATGATGGAACCACTTCTCCAAGTCAGTTTATTAATCACTTTGAAGTGATGACTGATCAACTGCAACCAAATGATGCCCTCCTTACTCGGGTATTTATTGGATGTCTCAAGGGAACGGCTTATGAATGGTATAGAAGTCTCCCGGATGGGAGTATTACTTCATTTGCTGGTTTCAAACAGATGTTTCTTGAAAGGTTCTATGAAGAGCTTAATGACATGACTATGTCTGCTCTTATTAGAATCAAGCAGAAAAATAATGAATCTACAGAGGAATACATTGAACGATTTCGAAGAGAAGCTCTGAAGATGCCTCTTGGAACTCCTGATGCTGTCACCATTGACACGTGCAAATCAAACTTGTTGCCAATCATCAGTATGTGGACAGGATCCACTCAATTTCAAGATTGGCCTTCCTTCATAATCAGTGCCAAAGCTGCAGAAATCAGTGCTGAAACCTTCAAAGGTTTAGGAGTGCAGATGACTCCTAAAGAAACAGGACAAGGTGCTAACAATAAAAATAATGCTCGCAAAGGAAAAGAAACTCTTGAAGTTAATCTTCAGAGCAAAGATGCATCAAATGTTCAAACTCCTGCCTCTACAACTCAACAATCAAGAACACCTCGCCCCAGAGAAGAATATTCTTTTGATGACGACGATGTCCTTGGTATCTTTGAATGTCTGCTGAAAGGTAATAAAATACAATTACCAGAGATCAAGAAACCTGATGAAGCTGGTAAGACAGATCATCCTAAATACTGTCCATATCACAGAATGCTGGGTCATACAATTCGTACATGTTATGTACTGAAAGGAAAGATCCAAGAAATGATTAAATCTGGAGCTATCTCTCTTACTCCGAAAGAGAAGACCGTCACCTCCAACGTCGTCTCTATGCAATTTGGAGATTTCCCTCCTCAACTCCTTGAAAGTGGGATTGTTCCTATTCCCAAGGCAACTCTTGACATAGTGAATCTTCCTCCTCCACAATCTGAAGGATTAGTGCCAATCACTTTGGAAACAGGAGAAATCATGTGGATCCATCCTGATCTAGTGGCAGATTTTGAATCGCCTTCTCCTCAAAAGATTTCTTCTCAAAAATCTAAGAAGGCTGGAAAGGTCAAGTCATGTCATATGACTTCTCTTGGGTCTACCTCTGACACAGAGCCAAAAGAGAAAGAAGAAGCACTTGTTAGTGCTACTCGAACGGGGAAACCTTGCCTAAAGGATTATTCTAAAAATCCTGAAGATCCTACTGATATCCCTTCAGATGCTAAAGATGCTCCTAATGTTCCTCCTGAAGAAGAATCATCCACTGAACCTGTTCCTCCCAAGCCTACGGCTCTGGAGAAAGACAAACAACAGGCTCGATTTGATAAGCCAATCAAGAAGTCTTCTCCTCTTGGACTTCAGAAGCCTTACAACTTCGACATTTTGGCTCAACTTGCTAATACTCCAGCTAGAATGTCCCTTTTTGAACTTCTACGTCTTTCTAAAGAAACTCGGGAGACGTTAAGTGAAGCACTTCTACAAGCTGACTCTTGTCTTGCACAATTGAAAAAGCCGGATGCGGAACCTGCCACTTGCTTACATTGCAACAGTGTACTGGAGATTATCCCAAATATCACCTTTACACAAGACGACATATTACTGGAGGATAATCGACATGACCGACCTCTCTACTACACTGGTTATATTGATACGATGAAGATAGATCGTATCCTCATTGACCCAGGGTCTGCTATAAGCATAATGCCAAAGAGTTTGTTGGATGAACTAAAAATCCTTCTTCACAAGCTCTCCAAGACGGTTACTACTATCTTGGGATTCAATCAAAGCCGAAGTGAGCCTTTGGGAAAGATTCATCTGAAGCTTCTGATAGGCGATTTCAGATCTAAAGTCACTTTCTATGTGATCGAGATCGCGGGATCCTATAATCTTCTTCTGGGGAGGCCCTTTCTTCATGAAAATAATGTGGTGCCCTCTACTCTTCATCAATGTTTTAAATACATTGATAGCAATGGAAGAGTACAAAAAGAAGTTGCTGATATAAATCCCTTCCATGGGGTTGAAGCTTATTTCAATGATTCCCGAATGTACAAAGAAGAGTATACAAGGATCATACAAGCTATGGAGAAAGAAGATGCACAAAGTGAGACTTTAATAATCCCTGTTAAAAGTCGAACTACTCAGCAACAATCTCCTAAACCCTCTGGAGAAGATTCTTTCATCATTCCAGTGAGTGGACGGATCTCTCCGTTACCTCAGTCATCTACTCAAAATACACTGATCATTCCTGTCAGTGGGCGTACTACAGTTCTTGTACCTTCACAAGATACTTTGCTAATTCCAGTTGGAGGGCGGACTACTCTTCCTACTCAAACTTCAAGGGAGCTCACCTCTTCTGAGCCATTTGTTATCGATCTTAATCGAAACAAAGCTTCTTCTTCTTCTCCCCCTTTAGTCATTGACTTGGCTAAAATCTCTAAGGCTCAGCCTTCTCCCAATGTAAATATTACTGCTTTTATATTTAATGAAAAGTCTCCACCTTTGCAGTACGTTGATGTGTGTAATTATGTTCATAGTTATTTACATCTGTTAGATGACTTGAACACAATAACCATAGGAGTTGTACAGACTGTTCATACAGATGTATCTCTAGAACCTGTACAATCTTCATACTTTCTAGTTCCCAGCAGAAAGCCAGGAGACATTCCAATATTCTTCTACAAAGGGCCTCAAAATCCTTCTGATCTTGAAGATGATGACAAAAAGGATGATACTGGAAGATTACAACTACGTCGTTATAGTCAACAATCTAGAGACATCATCAAAAATATGGGCTATGACTTCAGGACTGGCCTCAATAATGGAAAAGGAAGAAAAATACCTGTCCGGATTCCTCCTTTGAAATACGGAAGGACGAAATGCGGATTGGGTTATACTGCTCCTACTCCTTTCATCAATATTATCCATGAAGATCCTGAGTCTGACGAAGATAAGAGATCTGATTCTTCTAGTACCACTTCTTGGGATTCCGATACGAGTATCGGTGACTTCTATTGCAACCTTCTGTCTTCCAGTATGGTTTCTATTGACTGTTTTGAAAAATGATTCATATTTGACGGTTCATTCGTTCATCTGACGGTTTGACCGTTCATTAATACCTGACGGTTCGTCCGTTCATCTATCCGACGGTTCGTCCGTTCATTATAATCTGACGGTTAACCCGTTCATTCATCTAGTCTTTTGATTTCCGAGTCTAAAGATCATGAAAAATTGAATTTAAAGATATTTTTATGTCTGAATTCTATTTTTTCCAATCAGTATTAAACTAAGATCATTTCTGGTTTAATATCATTTGATAGAATTACAAAGTTCGTTTGTATATTCTATTCTACTGAAATATGTCATGTATTATTTACCTCTGAACATATTTTCTATGAATCTATCATTTTCAAAACAGCAAAACCAAAAGTCAGATCAAGGATTTTCATTTACTCTCATTCCAGAATCAAAACATGAAATACAAGTGAAAGTGAAAATAAAAGAAGTTCACTCATTTGGAGTTATCAGCTCCTTAATACGATCTAGAACAGCAGTCAGTTTCTCTTCATGAGTTTTTCTAACTCGTTCTGCTGCTACAATTAAAATATTCTGTTCATCAAAAGTAATGATGGTAGACTGGCGACGGCTGACTTCTTCAATCTGTTCCGCCTGCATTCGTTCTCGTTCCTTCCGAAGAGTCTCATAGTGTTCAACTTCAGAGATATAAGTAGTAGCAACCTCAGCTTGATCTGCTTCCATGACAGTAATGCGCTCTTGAAGACGAGCTAATTCCTCTTTCAATTTTTTCAGTTCTTCAGCCTTGGACGCTTTATCCTTCTCCAGAAGCTCTACTCTTTGACGAATAGCTAATATTTCTTCACCCTTTTCTACTAATTTCTCAGTAGAAGAGGCAAGGAATGCTTCAAGAGCTGCTTGTTGGGATTGTGCTTCATGCTCTAGTTGACTAATTTCAGTTGTAGTTAAAGATTGAAGATCTTCCTTCTTAGTCTCCCAGTACTTTCGGATAGTTACTTCTAACTCATCCAGGAGATGTTTGAAGAAAATGCACTGAGATTCACAACCAGCATGATGCAGCGCCATGAGAGGGAACTTAACCATAGTTCGAAGATCAGAAAATGGCATAGCTTCATCCTTCAAGAAACGTCTGGAAAATGTATCTTGATATGAGTAAATGATATCTGAATACATTCCTAGAGTTCTTGTTAACCCAGTCTCAAATCCAGGAGTCGCTGTTATCATGGAAGAAGAAGCTTGAATATTCTCTATCCTCGGAACAGAAGTATGTGCCATCGGAGAAGTTAAGTGTGAATTCCCTTCATCGGTATCAGCCTGGATAAGCGGAGCATGAGTCGAACTCATTGCTACAGCAGTTCCTATAGTTAAAAGAAAAATATAATCGGCATTTAAAGAAAGAAAGAAGCAGCGAAAACAGAATTTGAAATAAAGTTCTACCTGGCTGAGGTTCATACTCGGTATGTGGAGGGAGCTTTGCTTCCTCTCGCAACCGATCCATGATTGTATCCGATACCTGCTTTATATGGCTGCTTCCAGCTCCAGAATTACTGGGTGCTAGAGCGTTGTTCGGTGATTGAGCAGGTTCAGGGCTAAGTTCCATTTTGTTTCCCTTGACTTTGTCTTCATCATAAGGAGTAGAGGTGCCAGCATGCCAGTCTTCTCCTCCTTCAGCTTCTTTTTCTTCTTCGTCTTCAGGATGAGCTTCTGATTCAGAATCAATGATATTTACATCTTCATGAGTCTCTGGAACAATGACGATAGCAAGCTCAGTATTGGCTGCCGGTTCAGTTGTCTCAGGAATATCGGTTCGAAGAATGATATCTTGACAAACATTCTTTAACAGATCATCAGCAGCTGATAGATCAGACGCCGGTACGTCTTCGTCGCCTCTGGCCAAAGAAATGTTTTCTTCAGCTTGAATTTCAGGAACTTTTGATTGTTTGGTAGTTTCTTCCTGAGCTGTTGCTTCTTCAGAGTAATCAATCTGGTCATCCAGTGCTTGAATGACGCCTTCTGTCCCATGATCAAATGGGATTACCCTCGTCTCCGAGGGTTCAATAGCTACTCCACTTGTGGTCGGAGCAGTTATTTCCTGAACTTGAACAGACTCTATTTCAGTCTGTTCAGTTGAAGCTGTTGCAAGGTGAATATCATCAGATTCGGTCTTCTCAGTAGAAGCTGCTTCACTGATTTCTGGCAAAACTCCTCCACTCATGATCGTTTCTAAGAGTTTGTTGCCCTTAATTTTGCTGGCAGACTTCTTGACATATCTGCCTCTTGACCTCCTTATCAAAGGAGCGTCATCTTCATCAGTCTCTTCATCTTTATCAGCGGCATCGTCCTCATCAACCGAGATACCGCCTAAAGATGATGTAGCAGTCACTGAGACTCCTTTCTTCTTTTTTCTAGATGTTGGAGACTTAGTACTCCTCTTAGAGATGGTCTCAGATTCGTCACTTCTCTTCCTCTTAGAAAGGGATATAAATATAGGAGGAAGAACCTCATCAGAAAAATTTCCTTCCTGGAATAATTCATAGGGAGGCTCAACTTCTGTTGTCTCATCTTCGGGTTCTGAAGGAAAGTGCTGAATAACTATTTTCTTCTTTGATCTCTTCGATGGAGCTGGATCATCCTCTGCAACAAAAGTCTTCAGATTGAAACTCGGTCTGAAAGTGCCCGACGATACATAGAAACGTGCATACATATAAAGCATCTTTGGCCCCGAGCTAGACAAAGGATTAGGCATAGAGAATACAACCTTTGTATCTCTAGCTGCAAAATATCTCCAAGCTCGAGCTCCGTCAATGAGTCCTCCGCGAGCAGATAAACAAGTAGTGGCGTTCCCAACATGGAGTTGGTCGTACCCGAATTGTCTGGCAAATCGGCTTGGTAAATATGGTTCCAGATACGCCATTTCTTCATGACGATATACTAGATGAGAAGGCCGGATCCTCTGTAACCATTGGAAGGCTACATCATCTAGTCGGTTTCCCATATCTCCGTCCATCATATTTAAGGGCATACTCTCATAGCCCGATGGTGGAGGAACACATTGGATCAACCAATGTGATGCCCTATTCAATACATTTCTACATTCTGGGAGGGTGTGAACCTTCCAGAACGTCTCTCCAGAGTACCTCTCCAGAAAAAGACTGCAACTTTCTCCTGCCCCTGGAGGTATCAGACCATCATGATGAAGGAGAAGCCAACCATAAAGATACGTGAAGGGCATCTCTATTCTTGGGAATTCTTCAGTCATCATCCTCTGAGCAGACAACATATTAGTGACAAAATTCCGAAGACCTGTATTTAGCCTACAGGTCATCGCCGATAACAAATCCAGCTTGTAACCATACACAAGGCGCACTGCTGCAAAGATAACACCTCTGTGTATCCTGTCCAAAGAGCTGGAGCCAGGAATGATGAATCTTCTTAACCACAGGGATAGGAATCCGGCCAGATGACCGTTCCTTGACTGGCTTTTTCCGCTCTGTCTAACATAAGAGCTGAAAGTGGTTCCAGCTTTGAACTCGTACCAGTCTTCAGTAATCGTGAAATCTTTGCAATCATATTTCTCCAGCAAATGAGTGATTTCACTTTCAGAAAGAGGTTTGAAGTTGCTGATCCGATACTACCTTTTCTCATTTATTTTCTTTTCATCCTTCTCACGGTTCATGAAAAGGTAGGACATCCACTTCTGAATGTGGTTGCCAGCTTCATCCTTGGAACCCTTGTAATATAGAGTGCATGTGCCAAAATGGTACATCATCTCTTCAAATAGATGGACCATCTCTGGGTTCTTCTCTAACAGAAAGTTCAGTTCCTCTGTTGTAGGAACATATTCCTCATACGGCAGTGAGCCTGAAGGCAGGTGTGAGATGTATTCCATCTCATGAAGGGCGAAGCCCATCTCTCCTTTCGGAGTCATAAAGGTCCCCGTCCTGTGATTATATCTCTCAACCAAAGCTAAGAATAGGAAAGGGTTGGGCTTGAAGCCGTAAGATGAATTGACGACGGCATCATAGAGATTTATCTTCTTCAGCTCAGTCGCAAAATTCTCCAAAGCCCAGTTGACCAAAGTCTTCCATCTCACATTCTCCTGATTCATTAGGCCGTTCATCTTCGGTGTCGAGTCGGTGGGATAGAATGCATTCTTGTTAGACATGAATTCATTTATGAAAATGGGCATCCTGAATGGCATCAATATGGCTGAGTCTTCAGGTGGTATGCATCCAGGCTTCAAACCCCGAAATACTGATACATGATCCTCCGGGGCACTGAAAAATCCCTCCTTCCTGTAAATAATACGGCTTGCCTTCGCCTGCTGATATTCTGTCAAATACCAGGACATCTTTCTCGGATAGCTGGCATGCATAAGTCTCATGATTGATAAACCCCGGGAAACCTTTGGCCAGTACATGGGTTGTTTCACGTCCCCCTCAAAACAGAAACACACCTTTTCCCTGATGCCCTTCGGCTGAGATTTTTGTGCTATAGCATCTCCGAATAAGAATGCTGGTTTCTTGTGGGATACCAGATCCAGACTCTGAAAAGGTTGTCCATTCATCAAGCAGAGTAAGGTTGTGTGGTCTTGATTGGCCAACAATGACAGTCTTGCTTCAGGAAGATCAAATTGAGGGAATGTTACATAAGATAAATCATGCTTAAATGAGATACTCAAGCACCCTTCAAAATCTGCTTCTTCGCTTCGGATGTTCACTACAAGAAATGGCAGAAGACAAAGTCAGATATAGACTCTATATGGATATACTACCATGACATACTGAGTGAGTTATTCACGCAAAGTCCAGACAGATTAGGATGAAGACTAATCTATCCAGAAGATGACTCTCAGAAGTCTGCGTGAATAATTCAACATTGATATCTCTGTCAACATGTGAAAAATCACGCAGCGTCATCCTGAAAGCTGCGTGACTATTTCAACATGGACATTTTTGCCAACGTAAAAAGTCACGCAGAATCATGAGAGTCATACTCCTTTTGCGTAGAACACAGAGATTCGTAAACACGAAGATGTGAAGTATGGCCAACCCTAAAAAGAGAGGCATACTTTATTAATATCCTTTGCCCTAAAAAGGGGGGGTATATTTCTGAAGTTTATTATTTTAAGATCCTAAAAAGTTCTATGTGGAGTTCATCTTCATCAAACTCGTCTTCAACAATTCATGTTCTTCCATCACTTACGATGCATAGGAGCTTGCGGAACTTCCTGTCGAGGAAGTCTGTCAGTAGTGGCACGCGAAGAAGTTGCAGGGGCTTTTCCTTTGGCCTGAGCATCAGCTTTCTTGGGAGCCATTTCGGCTGAGAAAGGAGAAGAAGAAGTCGGGGAAGAAGGAGTTCGTCGGCGAAGATGAAGTTCTCTTCTGTGGGTTCTCTCTTTCAAAAACAAGTAAAGAAGGAAAGAAGTAATCTATGGCTTATTTATAGGCTCATTCTAAACAGGCCCATCATGATTCGTCTCGATTTAGGAGCTTGATACGGGATCCTAACTGCACAGAATCCTAACAGTCCAATCATTTAGGGATAAATATCTCTTTAAAGTCATCTCAGCGTGACTGATTTCATTTCATCATCTCTATTTCAAAGTATTTTGAAAATATTTTATTATTTTTTGAAAACTTTGAAGGGGGTTTTGTAGGCTTCAAAAATGAAGTCACGCTGAGTTGATCAGAACAAGTCACGCAGAGTGATCCAAGAAGCAGCACAAAAGATACGCTAAGTTCTACCTGGCCATTTCCTTTAGAAGTCACGCAGAGACAGCTCAGCCATACGTCAGAATCATAATGACTGACAACACAACAGTCGAGAAACGTCTCCTCGTATGCCACGTATGCACAGAACTCGAGAGATCACAGCCGTCTTTTGCAATCTTCCTTAGCAAGACTCACTCTTCACCAAGTTGGCATGACTTTGGGTCTTATCTTCATTTAATGCGGCTGACAATATAATCAATGTCAGAGATTTTGTGTCAGACGAAGCGTGCCAAATCAAGACAGCTGGCGGTTTGCGTTGATTCTGAATCTTCTCCTTCCTCAAAATATTGCGTCACTTTTGAGTTATTCTTCTCAAAGCCTGCGTGAATTCTGAAGTATTCTTCTTCAAAGCTTGCGTGGATTTCGCCTTCAACGAGTCTGCGTCAACGAATCTGCGTGGATTTTTGCCTTCAGCAAGTCAGCGTGGATTTCATTTCAACTGGAGTACGTGGCAGCCATGCCACCGATCTCTCTCTCGCGTGCCCAGTAACTTGCACACGACCCATGCACTGATGCCATGTGTTCAACAGTTACGGGCCACGTCCAGTAACTACTCATTAACCCTACGTGTATTTAGAGTCTGCGTGACTTTTCAAGTGCACCAGTGGTGAGGTAGTTATCTTTTTAGTTACTGTTTTGACTCTATAAATAGAGTTCTTTTTCTCATTCATTGTACAGATACATTGATATCTACTGTCAAAATTTTGAGAGCTTTTCTTCTTCGTATAGTCCAAGGGATAAAGCGATCGTCTTCTAGATCGAATTCCTACAATTGTAATTTTTCCAGAAACAACAAATAAAGAGAATTTCTTTATGGAAAACAGGCCTGTAGGAGAATATTCATTATACTAAGCCCTAGGTTCATCCCATTAATTTGGGCTTAGGACTTAGTAAAATGAACCTATTAAATAAGATTCATTATACTAAGCCCTATGTTCAACCCATTAATTTAGGCTTAGGACTTAGTAAAATGAACCTATTAAATGAGATTCATTATACTGAGCCCTATGTTCGTCCCATTTATTTGGGAGTCTTTAACCGACGGTCGCGTGGACTGTGGTTTGGACCATACTCACCCTATATAAGGGAGAGTTTTTATGAAGAGTCGCATCTTCTCTCTTAGTATTCCCAACACCATGCTCGACCCAGACTTTAGCTTCGAACGGCCGTCGTTGGCCTTGCATAAGTTGGTTGTTGGTTGTGGATCCCTTCTTTCAAAGAAGCTGTGTCTTTGTACAAGAGCTGATGATGAGTGTCAAGATGTACCGGAATGCCCACCATGAGGAGTTAGAACCTGAGCGACGTCTTGGAGGTCCTGACGACAGGGTTTGGGTTGATTGCCAACCCGAAGAGCCACAAGTTGTTCTCTGCCCTGCTCATAGCGGTTGCACGCCTTTGTTAGGCTGGAAGAGCCTCAGGAGCTGCCGCGAGCCAATAGCTGCTTCAAGAAGTGGCCTGCTCTGACTAGGAAATGGCTCGATATGCATCTGGGGGTTCTGTGGGTGCAAACCTTGATGGTGACGGTATTCACATCTTCTATCCGCAGTCTCTTGCCATAAGGGTAGAAGTTATGAAGCTATTCAGTGTAGAGCAACAATTGCTTAGTTCTCACAGAAGAGTCCTACGATCATACTGTGAAGACTAATCCCATTGTAGATATTTAGGAGTTCTTTCCATATAATCACAAAGAATCTGTAATATACCTTTGTAGGTGTGATTTTTAATAAAAGAATTTTTTGTGATCTTTTTTGTTGTATGTTCTGTTAAAATTTTTTCTGTTGTATCTTCTAGAAGAACCCCTTCAAAGTGTTAGAATACAGAAGAATGACAATTCTCTAAAATCACGAGGAATGGCCATTTTTCGTTGTAAAATTACGGAGAATGGCCATTCTCCATGTTAAAATCACGGAGAATGGCCATTTTTCGTTGTAAAATTATGAAGAATGGTCATTATCCATGTTAAAATCATAGAGAATGGCTATTTTCGTGTTAACATGCAGGAGAATAGTTATTCTCCGTGTTAAAATTACAAAAAATGGTCATTTTTCATTGTAAAATCACGTAGAATGGCCATATTCCCGTGTTAACATGCAGAGAATAGTCATTCTCCGTGTTAAAATTACAAAAAAAATGGCCATTCTTCGTTGTAAAATTACGTAAATGGCCATTCTCCGTGTTAGAATGCGGGAGAATGGTCATTTTCCTTGTTAAAATTACGAAGAATGGCCATTCTCCGTGATAAGATCACGGAGAATGGCTATTTTCGTGTTAACATGTAGAAGAATAATCATTCTCCGTGTTAAAATCACGGAGAATGGTCGTTCTCCGTTGTAAAATCACGTAGAATGGCCATTCTCCGTGTTAGAATGCAGGCGAATGGCCATTCCCCGTGTTAAAATCACGGAGAATGACCATTTTTCGTTATCACGGAGAATGATCTTTTTTTTAAAGCATATATTGATTGATCATTATTGTTTGTTTTATATCAATGCAAACAACCGAAAAGCTCAAAGAGACAAATAAAAGGCTCAAGAATGAGAAAATCGAGCTTCAGAAATAAGTTGAATTATTGCAGAATAAAGCCATTAAAAGGAACATAATCGCCGAAAAACTTTAAATTTCTCCACGAAGATGATGATGATGATAAGCGATGATTGGAGTTCGACTGAAAAAAAGCACAGAGAACTACGAACAATCTTTGCGATCTCTGCTGAAGATGAGAGCAATGTAATTCAGATCTCTTGTGAAGAAGAAGAAGAAGACAAAAATCGTAATCAAAATCTGATTTTATGAATTCAAATACATATATATGACAAAATTTGCGCGAAGGGGATAGCTATGGTATTATCAAAATGGCAATTTTGTAAATACAGAGCATCTAAAGCACTACCAAAATTTATCGTTTTAGCGACGGCCACATCCGTCGCTAAACCGACGGTAATCACTATTAGCGACCGATAACCGACGGATTTTGGCCAAGAAAATTCGTCGGCAATCAGCTCGTCGCTAATAACGGTCCGTCGCTAAGTTGTCGTCACATGACGGAATAGCGACGGATTTTTGACATCACAATACGAAGCATTAGCGGCGCATTTTCGACGGACTGTCGTCCATTTCAACTATTAAGTACTGAACTGTGTAGACAATAGCGACGTAACATTCCGTCGGTAACCCGTCGTAACAGTGTATCAGATTGTATCTTTCCGTCGCTAACCCGTCGGTATACGTGTAACTAACGACGGATTGGCGACGGCGTTCTGACGGACTATCCGTCGATCAGGTTCTGGAAATGCTTGGCATTTCCAGCACCATGGCGACGGAAGAGTAGTCGCTAATCCGTCGATATATGTCGACCGAATAGCGACGGATTAACCGTCGACCTTGTTCTGGAAATTCTTGTTATTTCCAGAACACGGGCGACGGATAGGTCGTCGCTATTCCGTCGAACAATATACCATGCCGACGGATAATCCGTCGATCATCCGTCGCTACCTGGGAAAATTTTCAAATATCCAGTTAGCGACGGAATAATCGTCGAAAAGTAGTCAAAAACTGGTGATGACCGTCGCAAAACGGTCACAAGTCCGTCGCTAACTGAGAATATTTTGAAAAAAAAATTACAGCGCTTTTCCTGTTCGCAAAAAATTTGCATAAACCAAACCAATATATAATGCACACCAATTATCCAACAATCACATAGACCAAATATATTATGCACACCAATTATCCAAGAATCACATAGACCAAATATGCACATACGAATTTAATGCACACCAATTATCCAAGAATCATATAGACCAAACCAAATTAATATAAAATAGACATCAATTACCCGAAAGAGTAATCCAATATCCATCGTTATAATCCGATCATTGCACAAATATTCCAAAATTTTCACAAATATTTCAAAACACATAGGAAAGAGTTGGCCAGTTACAGTAACCTAATATCCATCGCTGGCGACCGATCATAGCACAAATATTCCAAAATTTTCACAAATATTCCAAAACACATAGGAAAATCGACTTTGGCCTCAACAAAGACCACAAGTCAGACGATAAATCCTCACAGCCAGGGATGATAGTTGCGTTGAGGCATGTACCATTCTATCAGCCACTTTGCATACGAAGGCTCAATCTGGTTGAGGTCTTCTGTAGGGACAGGAGGGTCGGTCCCGATGCTACTACTCTCTGACGGTGGCTCCTCCTTAGCTTCAAGCTTGGGAGCAATTTCTTCCCTGATGGTCATCGGTTCTTCCTTGACCTCGACCTTTGGTAACACCTTCTCCTTAATTGTCACCGGCTCTTGTTTGACGACGGAGACTTCCTCCGTGTCAACCTCCAAGGGTTTCTTGCCTCGACCCCTTCCTCGACTAGCAGCACCACCTCGACGAGTCCTAGGAGCCATCTTTCTGACAACAGAAATTTATCGTATAGGGTAAAGAAATTTATCGTTTTATAAAAGTTGTGACGTTAGTTTTTTGCGTTCATCATCATTAGAGGAAGCAGCACTGGAAAAGTTGTGACGTTGGTAGCATGAGAGAGTAAAATTCTGTATCACAAGACTAACAGAATTACTATGTAATCATGTACTCACCAATAACCGGATGTAACTGGAGTCGTTGGGCCTATCGTGCAGTAATTTGTGGATCCGCTGGTATAGGCCAGATGTACTTAGTATCTAGTGTATCAGATTAGTATCGGTCTATCGGTTTGGTATATAACGTATCATATTGGTATTGGCCTTAACAAATTGGTATCGTCCTATATCCGATATGTACATGTATCGGCCGAATAGCTAGGATTCATATTGGTCTTATCGATTTGGTATCGGTCATATCCGATAGGTATCGGTCGTGTTGGATTAGTATAGACTATTTCGGATTAGTATCGTGGAAGGTTTAGTAACAACTGTACTTGGATTTCTCTCTTCTCGAGCTAGAATACCATTGCAAGAGAATCACCATATCGTGATTGGCCAGTTACAGTAACATACATACTTCCTTTTTCATCAGAAAAAGCGAGATTGAAAAGGAAGTATGTATGTTCTGTAACTGGCCATCTACGCTCTCGTGACTCTCTTGCAATGGTAATCTAGCTCTAGAAGAGAGAAATCCAAGTACAGTTGTTACTAAACCTTCTACGATACTAATCCAAAATGGTATATAATAATCCAATACGGCCGATACCTATCGGATATGACCGATACCAATTCGATAAGGCCAATATGACTTAATGGCTATACGGCCGATACATATCGGATAGGACGATACCAATTCGCTAAGACCAATACCAACCGATACGGTCCATACCAAAATGATAGATCGATACTAATCCGACACGGTTAATACTTATAAGTACATACGGTCCAGGAGGTTGATCCGCTAGTACATCCATGTACGAACAACGAAGTAACGATCCATTTCAATTTGGATGTGAAAATCTGTATCGTAAGACAAACTAAACATAATCAGTTCTATTTTACATGCTTAATTGCCAAGTATGGAAACGAATGGCTCAGAACACAACCCAAAATTCATTCTAGCATACATTAGTGTGAATCATCTACGTTCTGTACATATAGTGTAGTATATGTTCTTATCGTATCTAGTATCTGAAGGATGTAACAGAATCAAGATGAACTCACATAATGTTTACAGTCTTGGTCTCAACTGTCTTTGATTCTATGATCCCATGTCTTAGGTTAAATAAATCACTAACCTCATCACGGTGAGTCTTGGTGTAGCACTCAAATGTGGGGCACCCGTAAATTCGTCGAGGTTTTAAATCATCGACATTGAGTTTTAAACCCTCACGTAGCCTTTCTGCTTCACTTCCAGGGTCGAGCAGCATCTTCTTGCAAGCTTCGGTCTCCAGATACTTAGTGTCAAGATTCTGGATGCTTTCGTAGAGCATGTCAACGCATCCTAGCGTCAATTTCCTCGGCAGAAAATTGACGCTAGGATGCGTTGACATGCTCTACGAAAGCGTCCAGAATCTTGACACTAAGTATCTGGAGACCGAAGCTTGCAAGAAGATCCTGCTCGAGCCTAGAATGAAGCAGAAAGGCTACGTGAGGGTTTAAAACTCAATGTCGATGATTTAAAACTACAACAAATTTATGGGTGCCCCACATTTGAGTGCTACATCAAGACTCACCGTCTGTATAGTTCGGTTATTGGCGCTCGATGTCCCTGTGGTAAGGCAATGGATGAGGATATTGCGTGGGAGGGGGTTGCAGATGGAGGCAACAAGGATGGCGTGTTTGTGAAAGGAGGGAAAAGATACATAATCACAGACGATTTGTATGTAAGGCCATTCTATTCCATGGAGTCTGCGTTGTCTATTTTCCGAAAGCATGGGATCATAGCATCGAAGACAGTTGAGACCAAGACTGTAAACATTGGCCGCGATGAGGTTAGTGATTTATGTAACCTAATGTAGTAATCTTGTAATTTAAAGTTGGAAGAACATGCAAGTAGCCTTATAGTTTCTACCTCACCAGTCGAATGACTTAATTCCCAAGTATCGGAACGAGTGGCTCAGAACACAACCCAAGATTCATTCTAGCATACATTAGTGAGTTCATCTTGATTCTGTTACGTCCTTCAGATACTATATACGATAAGAACATAAATGATTCACACTAATGTATGCTAGAATAAATCTTGGCTTGTGTTCTGAGCCATCCGTTCTGATCAAGCATCTTCCTTCTCCTCTCCTCCACCATGGCTCTGAACCAATCTGCTCCTTTCTACTTCCCTTCTTTTTATTTGACTCTCTCAGCCACATATGACATCCAGCTCAAGTGTAGAGTCGGGAGAGAAGAAGTGGACAGGAAGAGGAGGGGGAAGCAGCACAGCCGGCGGCATGACCCGGAGGAAGTACATAGGTTTTCTTCATAGTTCTCCTATGCACACCTTCCGGGTCATGCCGCCGGCTGTGCTGCTTCTCCCTCCTCTTCTTGCCCACTTCTTCTCCTCCGACTCTACACTTGAGCTGGATGTCATATGTGGCTGAGAGAGTCAAATAAAAAGAAGGGAAGTAGGGAGGAGCAGATTGGTTCAGAGCCATGGTGGAGGAGAGGAGAAGGAAGATGCTTGATCAGAACGGATGGCTCAGAACACAAGCCAAGATTCATTCTAGCATACATTAGTGTGAATCATCTATGTTCTGTACATATGGTGTAGTATATGTTCTTATCGTATCTAGTATCTGAAGAACGTAACAGAATCAAGATTAACTCTCTAATGTAATACTAAGACATCATCTACTACTATATAAGATATAGTGATAGGTTGTCGTATCATCATTGCCGAGGGATGAGGGTCGGAGGACAGGCAACTTTATCTACGGCTACATAGTTTCTGCCTCGCCAGTCGAATGGCTGCAGGGACTATATCCTGATCACCATGTCGTATCGTAGATTAATGCAAATGGAGCTGAAAATATCCGTCGCTAACCGGTCACTAGTCCGTCGGTAACTGAGAATTTTTTTGAAAAAAAAAATTTTTGAAAAAAAATTGCAGCACTTTCCCTGTTCACAAAAATATGCATAAACCAAACCAATATATAATGCACACCAATTATCCAAGAATCACATAGACCAAATATGCACATACAAATTTAATGCACGCCAATTATCCAAGAATCATATAGACCAAACCAAATTAATATAAAATAGACATCAATTATCCTGAAGAGTAACCTAATATCCGTCGTTATAATTCGATTTATCTTCAAGTGTGAGAACGGATGGCTCAGAACACAAGCCAAGATTCATTCTAGCATACATTAGTGTGAATCATCTATGTTCTGTACATATGGTGTAGTATATGTTCTTATCGTATCTAGTATCTGAAGAACGTAACAGAATCAAGATGAACTCAGATAATGTAATACTAAGATATCATCTACTACTATATAAGATATAGTAATAGGTTGTCGTATCATCATTGCCGAGGGATGAGGGTCGGAAGACAATCAACTTTATCTACGGCTACATAGTTTCTGCCTCGCCAGTCGAATGGCTGCAGGGACTATGTCCTGATCACCATGTCGTACCGTAGATTAATGCAAATGGAGCTGGAGCCAAAATACAGAAACCAAAATACAGAATCAAATCCCGGGGACGGATGGCTCAGAATACAACCAACCGGAGAGGATACTCTGAGCGATCCATCTGAGTAGGACGTATACTCTGAGAGATCACCTTTACAAGAATGATATCAGTAGTGAGATTGAGTGCTGGAGGGGATATTATCAGAGTATACGTCCTACTCAGATGGGTCTCTCACCGTTACTATTTTTTTCTGACAGCATGGTAGATGTGCTCTGTCAACAGAATCTGGCTTCGAGCCAAAACTTTGTCCCGGAGCTCAAGTGGACATCCTTCGTGTAGAGCTCGAGTGAGAGGTTCCTGACGGCATGGTGGTCTCCTTTGTCAAAGTATCCGTGCTCGTCCCACAACCAATGTGGGATGAGCACGGATACTTTGACAAAGGAGACCACCATGCTGTCAGGAACCTCTCACTCGAGCTCTACACGAAGGATGTCTACTTGAGCTCCGGGGCAAAGTTTTGGCTCGGAGCAAGAATCTGTTGACGGAGCACATCCACTATGCTGTCAGAAAAAATTAGTAACGGTGGGAGACCCATCTGAGTAGGACGTATACTCTGATAATATCTACTCCAGCACTCAATCCCACTACTGATATCATTCTTGTAAATGTGATCTCTCAGAGTATACGTCATACTGAGATGGATCTAGTATTCTCTCTTGTTGGTTGTCGTATCATCATTGCCGAGGGATGAGGGTCGGAGGACAGTACAAATAGTCTAATACAAAAACAACTCAATATGTAGTCCAATACAAATAGTCTAATACAAAAACAACCCAATACAAATAGTCCAATACAAATAAGTACTAATAGCTAATGAGAACCACGCTGCTCACGCAAACGCTCAGTGATACGTTCACGCAACCACCTCGAAAAAGCGAGATTTTTGGCGCGAGAAGAGCTGTCGTCCCTTGCAAGGACTGCATGAAGAGTCCTCTCGGTCTCACTAGCTACCGGTGCTGGATGAATAGAACTCCCGATCTCACTAGCAACCGGTGCCCCTTCCTCCTTAACTGTAGGAGGAGCCACCTCAGCATTCACTGTTTTCCTCAAACGACGTGCCGCTCCTCGAGTCATGGATGCCATCTGGTAAGATTTATAGTCACAAATAATATAATTGTAACATAAGCAAGCTAACTAAAGGAACCATCATGTAATTTGAGTACATTTTCGAAAGCCGATAAAGTATAAAAATTCAATTTTTTGCCAAGTGTGAGAACGGATGGCTCAGAAGACAACCCAAGATTCATTCAAGCATACATTAGTGTGAATCATCTATGTTCTGTACATATGGTGTAGTATATGTTCTTATCGTATCTAGTATCTGAAGAACGTAACAGAATCAAGATGAACTCACATAATGTAATACTAAGACATCATCTACTACTATATAAGATATAGTGATAGGTTGTCGTATCATCATTGCCGAGGGATGAGGGTCGGAAGACAGTCAACTTTATCTACGGCTACATAGTTTCTGCCTCGCCAGTCGAATGGCTGCAGGTACTATGTCCTGATCACCATGTCGTACCGTAGATCAAATGGAGCTGGAACTGGAGCCAAAATACAGTACTACTTCACCATGTCGTACCATTTTACTCTCTCTCTCTCTCCTCCCCCCCTCCGGTGCTCTCACTCTCTCCGGCGCTCTCACACTACTAATTCCTATGTATTTTAAGTGTGAGAACGGATGGCTCAGAACACAACCCAAGATTCATTCTAGCATACATTAGTATGAATCATCTATATTCTGTATACATATCGTGTAGTATATGTTAACCTTATCGTACCTAGTATCTGAAGGACGTACGTAACAGAATCAAGATGAACTCACTAATGTAATACTAAGACATCATCTACTACTATATAAGATATAGTGATAGGTTGTCGTATCATTATTGCCGAGGGATGAGGGTCGGAGGACATGCAACTTTATCTACGGCAACATAGTTTCTGCCTCGCCAGTCGAATGGCTGCAGGGACTATGTCCTGATCACCATGTCGTACCGTAGATTAATGCAATTAATGGAGCTGGAAATATTCGTCGTTAACCAGTAACTAGTCCGTCGCTAACTGAGATTGTCACATACACATATATATATCACAGCTAGATGTATAGATATATACATCTATACAGAAGCACACAACTGATAGAACTCGCACTGTCCTTGAGATAGTGAACATATACACCATGAATCCAAATCCCATATATATTCATATTTACTAATCCAAATACCACCAAACTAATGGAACACCCAATATGGATAACACATTATTTAGCCAATATATAAACTCAGATGAATTTGAGAAGCAAAGCCACCCGCCGCCCCCGAACAAAGCCCGCCGCCCTAAGCCCGCCGCCCAGTAGTTCGGTTGCATATATATATGAAGAGTGCTTATGGGTGTGCGTCGGTTGCAAATAGCCCCGACGCACCCGTCCCAAGCCAGCCGCCCAGCCCCCGACGCCGCCGTCCCAAGCCCACCGCCCAGCCCCCGACCCAAGCCAGCCGTCCAGCCCCCGACGCCCCCGCCCTAAGCCAGCCGCCCAGTCCCCGACGCCGCCGCCCCAAGCCCACCGCCCAGCCCCCGACCCAAGCCAGCCGTCCAGCCCCCGACGCCCCAACCCCAAGCCCGCCTCCCAGACTCCGACGCCCCCGCCCCAAGCCCACCGCCCAGACCCCGACCCAAGCAAGTCGCCCAGCCCCCGACGCCCCAACCCCAAGCCCGCCTACCAGACCCCGACGCCTCCGCCCCAAGCCCACCGCCCAGACCCCGACCCAAGCCAGCCGCCCAGCCCCCGACGCCCCAACCCCAAGCCCCCTCCCAGACCCCGACGCCCCCGCCCAGCCCCCGACGCCCCAACCCCAAGCCCGCCGTCCAGCCCCCGACGCCCCCGCCCCAAGCCCACCGCCCAGCCCCCGACCCAAGCCAGCCGCCAAGCCCCGGACGGCCCAGCCCCAAGCGCGCCGCCCAGCCCCTATACGACACCGCGAGAGAGAGAGAGAGAGAGAGAGAGAGAGAGAGAGAGAGAGGGGTTACCTTCGGGGGAGAGAGAGGAGAGGACGCCGACGCCGACGACGACACCGACGCCGATCACCGAAGCCGACACCGGCGAGAGAGAGAGAGAGAGGAGAGAGAGTGAATTTGGGGAGAATGCGAAAAGTTCCCCCCGCCGTTTCATTTAAAGTCTGGTACGTTTATATAGCGACGGACTCGCGACTGGTAAAAAACCGTCGCCCAGCAGTCACCTTTTTTGATAAGTGCCGACTGAATATCCGTCGCTAAGTCGTCGAAAATATGTCCCGCCAATTTTATACACAATTCCCGCCAAATAATCGACTGTGTAGCCACGACGGAAAATCCGTCGCTATAACATCGACAGTCTAGCGACGGATGTGCGACCTTTCCTCCCCCTAAAATTAAAGTAAAAATGGCAAAGGCGTGTAGTCGGTAATCCATCGCTGAGCGGCCACGAAACCGTCGCTAATACCGACGGAAAATTTCCGTCGCTAAAAAACCGTCGCTAAATGAGTGTATTTTGGTAGTGAAGGGAGTCTTAAATATTTAATGTAAAAATACATAATGTTGGGTATTTCATAAAATCCATCATGCGGGTGAGTTTTTCATAAAAATCTACCCCGAAAGTGGGTACCGCAACAATTTCCAGATATTGAAAGGAAAATTTTATCAAAAGCCCAAAAATTGCAAAAGTTTTATGGAAAACCTACCGCAAAATAACATTTTATCGCGTGTGCAGAATTAGCGAAAAATATATAAATGGGTGCGGAATGACCATTTTTTCCTTCTAATTTATTGAAAACACCCACGAAACCTACTATTCAAAATCAATATTTTGATTCTTCCTCTTCTTCCATACGCTGCTCATTTTCGAATCTAGGTTTTCTCCTCCAAAATCTTTAAACCTTATTTCAAAAACTCGTTAGTGACTCTCCATTCATAATCTTCACACCATGTCATCATCATCAGTTCCCACTTCATCTTCATCATCAGCATCAACTGGAACCCCACTTCATCATCATCATCATCAACTGGAATCCCACTTCATCATCATCATCATCATCAGCATCAACTGGAATCCAGTTAGAGAAGAGAGAGCTGATGTGAAAAGAATTAAGAGCTTTTTTGTCATTCTCCATGTTAAAATCATGGACAATTAACATTCTTCGTGTTAAAAATATGTAGAATTGCCATTCTCCGTGTTAAAATAAAGGAGAATGGTCATTCTCCGTGTTAAAATAACGGAGAATTGTCATTCTCCGTGTTAAAATCACAGAGAATTGACCCCCTTCAAAGTGTTAGAATGCAGAAGAATGACCATTCTCCGTATTTAAATTACGGGGAATGACCATTCTTCATTGTAAAATCACGGAGAATGACTATTCTCCGTGTTAAAATAACGGGAAATGGCCATTTTTCGTTGTAAAAGTACTAAAAATGGTCATTCTCCGTATTAAAATCACGGAGAATAGCCATTCCCGTGTCAACATACAGAGAATAGTCATTCTCCGTGTTAAATTCACGAAAAATGATCATTCTCCGTTGTAAAATCACGTAGAATGACCATTTTCCATGTTAGAATGCAGGAGAATGGTCATTTCCCATGTTAAAATCATGGAGAATGGTCATTCCCCGTGATAAGATCACGGAGAATGGCTATTCCCGTGTTAACATGCAGGAGAATAATCATTCTTCGTTGTAAAATTACGTAGAATAGCCATTTTCGGTGTTAGAATGCAGGAGAATGGCCATTCCCCGTGTTAAAATCATGAAGAATGACCATTTCCCGTGTTAAGATCACGGAGAATGATCCTTTTTTCCCCTTTTTTTGTAAAGTATATATTGATTGATATCATACTTTTCATTGTTGTCTGTTTTATATCAGTACAAACAACCGAGAAGCTCAAAGAGACAAATAAAAGGCTCAAGAATGAGAAATTTAATGTTCAGAAACAAGTTGAATCGTTGCAGAATGAAACCATTAAAAATGACCTAATCGTCGAAAAACTTCAAATCTCTCCACGAAGATTATGATGATGATATATGATGATGAGCGATGAACAGAGTTCGACTGAAGAAAGGCATAGTGAACTACGAACAATCTTTGCGATCTCTGCTGAAGATGAGAGCAATAAAATTCAGATCTCTCGTGTCGAAGAAAAAGACGAAAATCGCAATCAAAATCTGAGTTTGTGAATTCAAATACATATATATGACCAAATTTGCGCAAAGGGATAGCTATAGTATTATCAAAATGGCAATTTTGTAAATATAAAGCATCTAAAGAAAATTTTGAAATATTTAACGTGAAAATATATAATGTTGGATATTTCATAAAATCCACCCTACGGGTGGGTTTTCATAAACACTCACTCCGAAAGTGGGTATCTCAGCAATTTTCAGATATTGAAATATGACTTAGTTGTTGTAATGGCCTGCTCCGCCCTAGCGGAACGCCGATTCAAACGGCATGTTCAACGACTTAAACGAGCCATCGACTCGAAGAGTTGTGTCGACCCGATGAAGTATCGATGCGAATTGATGCAAGACTTGTAATGGCTCGTCAAAGATGGATCCAGACTTAGACTATCAAAGGCGCACTCGGAGTATCGATCGACCGATGCAAAATGTACTAAGGTGGGTGGCTCCGATGAACCCATCTGTGCTTAGCCTAGACACATAACAATACGGACACATTCACGAGAATCGCTAGGCGATAACACCTTGCATGCTAATAAATGATCCAACGCACCTAGCTAAGGGAATAATCCCATCTTGTATGCTTGTATAGAATATGGAAAGAAATATGGAAAGTATGAGAACTCTCGTACCACGCTTCACGCTCGTGCTACGGCACAAGCTTACGTTCAGGTTCCCTATGCGTTCAACAATCAAACAATGAATGGATTACAACAATGAAACGGAAAGACTATCGATATAGTCGTTCCGAGTAGAGTTAGCAATATTGAAAGACTATGGGACCGATGGGTCGCCAAGGCGACTCCCGCACGAGGAGTTGCAAAATATATAAATGAATGAATGAACGAATAAGTGAATGTATGAACCAACGAATGAAAGAATGAATACGTGAATAAATCGATGGACAAACGGCACGGGCGTTGTGTGGAGTATACCGTGGCCGTATAATTGAAAGATAAGATAAGAAAGAATGGTTAGCGACAGGTGTGACGGGCACGTACAACGGGGCTCGCTACCCGCGCTGCACGGACGCCAACCTGGTCGATAACGTAAGAAGGCTAAGGGTTAGCCTACGGCGGAGATAGCCGTTAAGTTAAAAAGACAAGTTAATACGAAATGGTCGTGGACAAACGGCACGAGCGAGGGGTGGCGTATGCTGTGACCGTAGAGAAAAGGGATTCCGCGGCATGGTCAAAGTGTGAAGGACGTGCCGGTCCGGACGGAATAAAAAATATGGCTTACGGGCTGCTTGGGTGCGGACTCGGCCACCCGGGGGACGTAAGTGCAGGCGTATTTCAAGAGACTAACGGGGTGTGTGCCAGTCCCCACCCTATCGTTGGTTGCAAAATACCACGGCTTGGATGTCCAAAATGGCTTGTGATGCCAGCGACCGGTGCATATAGAGTTAAGTGGGCTTTGCTGGTGGCAATCCACGTGCAAGTCCTTGCATTGAAATCATAGTCTAAGTTAACTAAATGAAGTGCCCTATGAATATGCCTGAATGGTAACACACAAAATGATAAGAGTACTTTATTCAATGAGTTAGATAACGTGCCCACGACGTGCTAGAACATGCTATGACTCGCTAGAACCTGAGGCAGGAACACGAGCACGGCACTGAGTGCGTACATGAATCATGACTTGGTTTACATATGAACTGTTGTCTAACTTAATTTACTTTGAACAGGGAAGGCCGGACGGTAAGTATGGGTAAGTTGTAAATGTATTTTCATGTGACACTATGAAATCGGTAACACGAGATAGGTTATATCATATGCCATGAAAATGACCCTAAGGCAAGATTAGAAAGACAATGAATGATAGATGATGCACAAAAGTAAATGGAACGTGTTCGGTAATGATAGCATTGTGGGCGAGCTAGCCTCCCCACAAGTGCATAATAATGTACTGATAACCCCACAGTCTACTTGCAGGAACCAGGAGACGCCGGTGGGTGCGGAGCTTCCATCGAACGTGCTAAGGCGCGGAGCTATCTCTGGGCCTGGGAGCGTTGCAAGGAGCTGGAGCATCATATACGGGACATAATGTATCGGAACATCGCCATGAATCATTCCATCTTGTAAGCCACTTGGCACGCCTTTTATGTTTCAGAGAGAGAGAGCTTGAGAGACTTGTAATATCGGCCTAGCGCCGCTTGTAAACTTATTGAATATCAATAAAGAGTTTGGTTTCGCTTCAACTTGTGTTCATTTATTTTCCGCTGCAAACGGGGACACTCTGTGCGACTCTGTGGCCTAGAAATCAAATCGGCCGTTTCTGGACTTGGCCTTGCACGGGCGCAACCTAGGCCCGTGCGGCATCACGCCTTAGCGAGGACGATCGCTCGCTACGGGAGCGGGGCGTGACAGATTGGTATCAGAGCACGGCTTTACGTCCTTGGACTTCATTTCGATACTCTCAGTTTTGAAAGCTCGTTGAAACAAAAGAAGTGTACGCTCTCTCTCGTTGTGCCTTGGGATGTTCCATACAATAAGTCTAATACTTTCAAAAGCTCGTACGAGTACTCGGTTGGACGGGATCGATAGGTAAAGGCCTTTGTGCCACCACGACGGACTTGAGTTGGAAGGAACCGATGCTAAGAGTTAGCAAACGCAGTGCGTGCTTGAATGAGCTTACGCTGACGGCAAACGAGTACACGAGACCAAAATATAGTTTGAACGGGATGGTTATGCACGCAGCCTTTTGGTTAAGTTGTGCAGAGTATCGCGCACCTAGACCTTCTGGTGCAAACGATTTACGAGTGAGATCGATTATCGCTCGAACGAGAATAAGTGAACATACGAACTCGAATATAGTCCGTACGGGATGGCTATGCACACGACCTTTTGGTTATGTTGTGCCGCGTGTCGCGCACCTCGACTTCTGGTGCAATCGAGTGGCGAGCGATATCAAGTACCGCTCGGTCGGGAACGGAGATACACTTAGAGTGTATATCGATAGGAACGCTATCAAACTAACGCTTAGGCGTGCACGAGAAATTGGCTTGAATTTTGAGGATTAGTATGAACGACTTAGTACGTCGAGGCGACATGAGCGATTACGCTAGAGATTCGTCGAACGAATCTGAAGGATGTCTTAGCGCATGATACGAACGTGATTGAGGACTAGATCATATGGCTTGAATTCTAGTGGTGTATGCGATAGGTTCGGAGAAGAATAAGAGTGAGTGTCGACGATTAGTCGAGTGGCTCGAACCCTGAGTGGTGTATGGACGACATAGAAATTGTTCGAGCGAGACTAAAAGATTTATGGATAGAACGAGTATGTCGGCGAGGCGATGCGTTTGTGCAAAGCCTTAGAACGCGTCACGCTTAGTTGGTCTTGACTTCGAATGTCCCAAACGAGATGTCATTCGGACAACTTGTCAATGGGCAACGCAAGTTAGAAAACGATTCGAAACGATGAATGAAAAATGAATGGTCTTGATCGAGGAAACTTAGAGGATCGCGCGTACGATTTGGGATTGATTCAAATAAGATGTGACTTGAGTTTTGAACAACGATCTTAAAACGAGCTTGAGGAATAGCGATCGAACTTGAACTTAAATATCGAAGAAATTGTGGATTATCCAACTCGGACAATAGCATCAGTCGTACGACTCGAAATTGGTTGCAAAGGATGATCGTCAGGTTACGCATATCGTCGATGGTATTGAGGCGTATCAAAGATCGATATGCGATAACTCGGGGGCACTCTGACTCGGCGAATGACGGTCGTGCAAATGTCATTGTTCCGTTGGACGCTATACTTGAAATATTAAAAATGTGTCGAGGAAAAGATAGACTTGGCTCGAGGATTTTCTAGTTGAACGCATGACGGTCGGACTATCGAATAGAGATCTTGGCTTGGAGGAAATGGTATGTTTGGATTTGCTTCATCGATAACCACAACGTTGACGTTCTTGTCTTATGCGAGCACAACTTCAGCCTCGCACATGCGTCACGCCGACTAGGGCTATCACTCCGCGTGAGCGCTGGTACGGTGATTCGTATAGTGGGAGTGATCGGCACTTGCATGGCGTGGCAATTTGTATGCTTCGGCTTGTGGTTTGACGCGAAAGTGGACTTGAGAATGAATTTATGTGCTTGAAAGATTGAACTTGAGGATTGAGTAGGTCCAATCCGCGTATCGAGAATGGGTTAGTCTAAAACTCAAACAAGAGTTACGCCCCGATGAGAATGATTATTCCGCGGGAGCGTGTATAGTGATTCATGAACCGCCGTGGATAATCGGACTCACGTGAGATTGGGGCGCAATGTATTATCGAGCTGGATGACCTCGTGATCGAATACACGAATTGGTTAGAACTGGTGATTGAATGGAATTGAGTATGTGCAACGTAAGTCTTGATGCGAATTAGGTGATCATGCTCGATGTTTAGAAATCTGAGTGATGCGAGCTTGGGTAGAAACTTTCGTACAAACGAACAAATGGTTTAACCATAGGATTTGGGGCGAGCGTCGTGCAACGACCTTGCACGATGAGCCACGGACTTGACGTGTAACTATGACCTTGTGAGCTGACCTAGCGGATAGGCGGACGACCCTATGCCGAGTGATTGAACCTGTGCGATGGCATTTACAGTATCGTCTGGATGGACGATAGACTTGTGGCAGCATGACTTAGAGTAGGACGGGGAACAGGGAGTGTACGTGAACGACGATGAGATTGGCCCCAAATGAAGGGAATAATAGGAATAGATGACGCGCAAGTAAAGTTGAGATAACGAATTGAATCGTTGATAGAAAGAAATACTCGATGATGGTGCGATACTTGGTCTTGAATCGGACGAAAATTACTTAGACTTGATCGACTCCGCTAAGAAGAAATCGTATTGATTTCGTTGACAAGAACGCTTGAGAAGCGAACCGGATCATCTCGAGGACCGAGATAAACGATAGTGAGATACACATGAGTTAGGTTTCAAATCGAAGTTAGCAAACGATTGGCAAATCGAAACTATCACGAGTAGCTTGTCCGACATCGCTAATCGCTAAGCTTGGTTGAAATGTACTTATTCGGAGGACGCCTTGAATATGTGCACGATCCAAACTCAGCGATGTGATGAACTCGAATGCAGCTGCAAGTGGGTGTTGAGATGCGCATGAACGAGCGAGTGAGTTTGCCTCAGCCAACAACTCTCGTGTTTGAGAATTACAACGCACCTCGTACGACCGTTTCAGCCCCATGATACGTCGAAATAGCAACCAAGTCAAAGAAACACTTGAATTGAATAAGTGCCATCAACTCTAAAATGAATGAAAAGTTACTCAATAAAAATCGACCAAACGTATGTGACACGGAACTTGGAAAGGTATCGAGTATAATTCGGCGCCATAGAACGATAGAGCCGTTCGATAGGGATTGCCTAAGAAATACGACGACGTGAGGTGAGGAATGGTAGGATGACCTGCACTCAGGAAGTCTCGAGGACGAGACTTGTTTTGAGTGGTGTATGATGTAATGGCCTGCTCCGCCCTAGCGAAACGCCGATTCAAACGGCATGTTCAACGACTTAAACGAGCCGTCGACTCGAAGAGTTGTGTCGACCCGATGAAGTATCGATGCGAATCGATGCAAGACTTGCAATGGCTCGTCAAAGATGGATCCAGACTTAGACTATCAAAGGCGCACTCAGAGTATCGATCGACCGATGCAAAATGTACTAAGGTGGGTGGCTCCGATGAACCCATATGTGCTTAGCCTAGACACATAACAATACGGACACATTCACGAAAATCGCTAGGCGATAACACCTTGCATGCTAATAAATGATCCAACGCACCTAGCTAAGGGAATAATCCCATCTTGTATGCTTGTATAGAATATGGAAAGAAATATAGAAAGTATGAGAACTCTCGTACCACGCTTCACGCTCGTGCTACGGCACAAGCTTAAGTTCAGGTTCCCTATGCGTTCAACAATCAAACAATGAATGAATTACAACAATGAAACGGGAAGACTATCGATATAGTCGTTCCGAGTAGAGTTAGCAACATTGAAAGACTATGGGACCGATGGGTCGCCAAGGCGACTCCCGCACGAGGAGTTGCAAAATGTATAAATGAATGAATGAACGAATAAGTGAATGTATGAACCAACGAATGAAAGAATGAATACGTGAATAAATCGATGGACAAACGGCACGGGCGTTGTGTGGAGTATACCGTGGCCGTATAATTGAAAGATAAGATAAGAAAGAATGGTTAGCGACAGGTGTGACGGGTACGTGCAACGGGGCTCGCTACCCGCGCTGCACGGACGCCAACCTGGTCGATAACGTAAGAAGGCTAAGGGTTAGCCTACGGCGGAGATAGCCGTTAAGTTAAAAAGACAAGTTAATACGAAATGGTCATGGACAAACGGCACGAGCGAGGGGTGGCGTATGCTGTGACCGTAGAGAAAAGGGATTCCGCGGCATGGTCAAAGTGTGAAGGACGTGCCGGTCCGGACGGAATCAAAAATATGGCTTACGGGCTGCCTGGGTGCGGACTCGGTCACCCGGGGGACGTAAGTGCAGGCATATTTCAAGAGACTAACGGGGTGTGTGCCCGTCCTCACCCTATCGTTGGTTGTGAAATACCACGGCTTGGATGTCCAAAATGGCTTGTGATGCCAGCGACCGGTGCATATAGAGTTAAGTGGGCTTTGCTGGTGGCAATCCACGTGCAAGTCCTTGCATTGAAATCAAAGTAGTCTAAGTTAACTAAATGAAGTGCCCTATGAATATGCCTGAATGGTAACACACAAAATGATAAGAGTACTTTATTCAATGAGTTAGATAACGTGCCCACGACGTGCTAGAATATGCTATGACTCGCTAGAACCTGAGGCAGGAACACGAGCACGGCACTGAGTGCGTACATGAATCATGACTTGGTTTACATATGAACTGTTGTCTAACTTGATTTACTTTGAACAGGGAAGGCCGGACGGTAAGTATGGGTAAGTTGTAAATGTATTTTCATGCGACACTATGAAATCGGTAACACGAGATAGGTTATATCATATGCCATGAAAATGACCCTAAGGCAAGATTAGAAAGACAATGAATGATAGATGATGCACAAAAGTAAATGGAACGTGTTCGGTAATGATAGCATTGTGGGCGAGCTAGCCTCCCCACCAGTGCATAACAATATACTGATAACCCCACAGTCTACTTGCAGGAAGCAGGAGACGCCGGCGGGTGCGGAGCTTCCATCGAACGTGCTAAGGCGCGGAGCTATCTCTGGGCCTGGGAGCGTTGCAAGGAGCTGGAGCACCATATACGGGACATAATGTATCGGAATATCGCCATGAATCATTCCATCTTGTAAGCCACTTGGCACGCCTTTTATGTTTCAGAGAGAGAGAGAGCTTGAGAGACTTGTAATATCGGCCTAGCGCCGCTTGTAAACTTATTGAATATCAATAAAGAGTTTGGTTTCGCTTCAACTTGTGTTTATTTATTTTCCGCTGCAAACGGGGACACTCTGTGCGACTCTGTGGCCTAGAAATCAAATCGGCCGTTTCTGGACTTGGCCTTGCACGGGCGCAACCTAGGCCCGTGCGGCATCACGCCTTAGCGAGGACGATCGCTCGCTACGGGAGCGGGGCGTGACAGATTGGTATCAGAGCACGGCTTTACGTCCTTGGACTTCATTTCGATACTCTCAGTTTTGAAAGCTCGTTGAAACAAAAGAAGTGTACGTTCTCTCTCGTTGTGCCTTGGGATGTTCCATACAATAAGTCTAATACTTTCAAAAGCTCGTACGGGTACTCGGTTGGACGGGATCGATAGGTAAAGGCCTTTGTGCCACCACGACGGACTTGAGTTGGAAGGAACCGATGCTAAGAGTTAGCAAACGCAGTGCGTGCTTGAATGAGCTTACACTGACGGCAAACGAGTACACGAGACCAAAATATAGTTTGAATGGGATGGTTATGCACGCAGTCTTTTGGTTAAGTTGTGCAGAGTATCACGCACCTAGACCTTCTGGTGCAAACGATTTACGAGTGAGATCGATTATCGCTCGAACGAGAATAAGTGAACATACGAACTCGAATATAGTCCGTACGGGATGGCTATACACACGACCTTTTGGTTATGTTGTGCCGCGTGTCACGCACCTCGACTTCTGGTGCAATCGAGTGGCGAGCGATATCAAGTACCGCTCGGTCGGGAACAGAGATACACTTAGAGTGTATATCGATAGGAACGCTATCAAACTAACGCTTAGGCGTGCACGAGAAATTGGCTTGAATTTTGAGGATTAGTATGAACGACTTAGTACGTCGAGGCGACATGAGCGATTACGCTAGAGATTCGTCGAACGAATCTGAAGGATGTCTTAGCGCATGATGCGAACGTGATTGAGGACTAGATCATATGGCTTGAATTCTAGTGGTATATACGATAGGTTCTGAGAAGAATAAGAGTGAGTGTCGACGATTAGTCGAGTGGCTCGAACCCTGAGTGGTGTATGGACGACATAGAAATTGTTCGAGCGAGACTAAAAGATTTATGGATAGAACGAGTATGTCGGCGAGGCGATGCGTTTGTGCAAAGCCTTAGAACGCGTCACGCTTAGTTGGTCTTGACTTCGAATGTCCCAAACGAGATGTCGTTCGGACAACTTGTCAATGGGCAACGCAAGTTAGAAAACGATTCGAAACGATGAATGAAAAATGAATTATCTTGATCGAGGAAACTTAGAGGATCGCGCGTACGATTTGGGATTGATTCAAATAAGATGTGACTTGAGTTTTGAACAATGATCTTAAAACGAGCTTGAGGAATAGCGATCGAACTTGAACTTGAATATCGAAGAAATTGTGGATTATCCAACTCGGACAATAGCATCAGTCGCACGACTCGAAATTGGTTGCAAAGGAAGATCGTCAGGTTACGCATATCGTCGATGGTATTGAGGCGTATCAAAGATCGATATGCGATAACTCGGGGGCACTCTGACTCGGCGAATGACGGTCGTGCAAATGTCATTGTTCCGTTGGACGCTATACTTGAAATGTTAAAAATGTGTCGAGGAAAAGATAGACTTGGCTCGAGGATTTTCTAGTTGAACGCATGACGGTCGGACTATCGAATAGAGATCTTGGCTTGGAGGAAATGGAATGTTTGGATTTGCTTCGTCGATAACCACAACGTTGACGTTCTTGTCTTATGCGAGCGCAACTTCAGCCTCGCACATGCGTCACGCCGACTAGGGCTATCACTCCGCGTGAGCGCTGGTACGGTGATTCGTATAGTGGGAGTGATCGGCACTTGCATGGCGTGGCAATTTGTATGCTTCGACTTGTGGTTTGACGCGAAGGTGGACTTGAGAATGAATTTATGTGCTTGAAAGATTGAACTTGAGGATTGAGTAGGTCTAATCCACGTATCGAGAATGGGTTAGTCTAAAACTCAAACAAGAGTTACGCCCCGATGAGAATGATTATTCCGCGGGAGCGTGTATAGTGATTCATGAACCGCCGTGGATAATCGGACTCGCGTGAGATTGGGGCGTAATGTATTGTCGAGCTGGATGACCTCGTGATCGAATACACGAATTGGTTAGAACTGGTGATTGAATGGAATTGAGTATGTGCAACGTAAGTCTTGATGCGAATTAGGTGATCATGCTCGATGTTTAGAAATCTGAGTGACGCGAGCTTGGGTAGAAACTTCCGTACAAACGAACAAATGGTTTAACCATAGGATTTGGGGCGAGCGTCGTGCAACGACCTTGCACGATGAGCCACGGACTTGACGTGTAACTATGACCTTGTGAGCTGACCTAGCAAATAGGCGGACGACCCTATGCCGAGTGATTGAACCTGTGCGATGGCATTTACAGTATCGTCTGGATGGACGATAGACTTGTGGCAGCAAGACTTAGAGTAGGACGGGGAACAGGGAGTGTACGTGAACGACGATGAGATTGGCCCCAAACGAAGGGAATAATAGGAATAGATGACGCGCAAGTAAAGTTGAGATAACGAATTGAATCGTTGATAGAAAGAAATATCGATGATGGTGCGATACTTGGTCTTGAATCGGACGGAAATTACTTAGACTTGATCGACTCCGCTAAGAAGAAATCGTATTGATTTCGTTGACAAGAACGCTTGAGAAGCGAACCGGATCATCTCGAGGACCGAGATAAACAATAGTGAGATACACATGAGTTAGGTTTCAAATCGAAGTTAGCAAACGATTGGCAAATCGAAACTATCACGAGTAGCTTGTCCGACTTCGCTAATCGCTAAGCTTGGTTGAAATATACTTATTCGGGGGACGCCTTGAATATGTACACGATCCAAACTCAGCGATGTGATGAACTCGAATGCAGCTGCAAGTGGGTGTTGAGATGCGCATGAACGAGCGAGTGAGTTTGCCTCAGCCTACAACTCTCGTGTGTTTGAGAATTACAACGCACCTCGTACGACCGTTTCAGCCCCATGATACGTCGAAATAGCAACCAAGTCAAAGAAACACTTGAATTGAATAAGTGCCATCAACTCTAAAATGAATGAAAAGTTACTCAATAAAAATCGACCAAACGTATGTGACACGGAACTTGGAAAGGTATCGAGTATAATTCGGCGCCATAGAACGATAGAGCCGTTCGATAGGGATTGCCTAAGAAATACGACGACGTGAGGTGAGGAATGGTAGGATGACCTGCACTCAGGAAGTCTCGAGGACGAGACTTGTTTTGAGTGGTGTATGATGTAATGGCCTGCTCCGCCCTAGCGAAACGCCGATTCAAACGGCATGTTCAACGACTTAAACGAGCCGTCGACTCGAAGAGTTGTGTCGACCCGATGAAGTATCGATGCGAATCGATGCAAGACTTGCAATGGCTCGTCAAAGATGGATCCAGACTTAGACTATCAAAGGCGCACTCGGAGTATCGATCGACCGATGCAAAATGTACTAAGGTGGGTGGCTCCGATGAACCCATATGTGCTTAGCCTAGACACATAACAATACGGACACATTCACGAGAATCGCTAGGCGATAACACCTTGCATGCTAATAAATGATCCAACGCACCTAGCTAAGAAAATAATCCCATCTTGTATGCTTGTATAGAATATGGAAAGAAATATAGAAAGTATGAGAACTCTCGTACCACGCTTCACGCTCGTGCTACGGCACAAGCTTAAGTTCAGGTTTCCTATGCGTTCAACAATCAAACAATGAATGGATTACAATAATGAAACGGAAAGACTATCGATATAGTCGTTCCGAGTAGAGTTAGCAACATTGAAAGACTATGGGACCGATGGGTCGCCAAGGCGACTCCCGCACGAGGAGTTGCAAAATGTATAAATGAATGAATGAACGAATAAGTGAATGTATGAACCAACGAATGAAAGAATGAATACGTAAATAAATCGATGGACAAACGGCACGGGCGTTGTGTGGAGTATACCGTGGCCGTATAATTGAAAGATAAGATAAGAAAGAATGGTTAGCGACAGGTGTGACGGGTACGTGCAACGGGGCTCGCTACCCGCGCTGCACGGACGCCAACCTGGTCGATAACGTAAGAAGGCTAAGGGTTAGCCTACGGCGGAGATAGCCGTTAAGTTAAAAAGACAAGTTAATACGAAATGGTCGTGGACAAACGGCACGAGCGAGGGGTGGCGTATGCTGTGACCGTAGAGAAAAGGGATTCCGCGGCATGGTCAAAGTGTGAAGGACGTGCCGGTCCGGACGGAATCAAAAATATGGCTTACGGGCTGCCTGGGTGCGGACTCGGCCACCCGGGGGACGTAAGTGCAGGCGTATTTCAAGAGACTAACGGGGTGTGTGCCAGTCCTCACCCTATCGTTGGTTGCGAAATACCACGGCTTGGATGTCCAAATGGCTTGTGATGCCAGCGACCGGTGCATATAGAGTTAAGTGGGCTTTGCTGGTGGCAATCCACGTGCAAGTCCTTGTATTGAAATCAAAGTAGTCTAAGTTAACTAAATGAAGTGCCCTATGAATATGCCTGAATGGTAACACACAAAATGATAAGAGTACTTTATTCAATGAGTTAGATAACGTGCCCACGACGTGCTAGAACATGCTATGACTCGCTAGAACCTGAGGCAGGAACACGAGCACGGCACTGAGTGCGTACATGAATCATGACTTGGTTTACATATGAACTGTTGTCTAACTTGATTTACTTTGAACAGGGAAGGCCGGACGGTAAGTATGGGTAAGTTGTAAATGTATTTTCATGCGACACTATGAAATCGGTAACACGAGATAGGTTATATCATATGCCATAAAAATGACCCTAAGACAAGATTAGAAAGACAATGAATGATAGATGATGCACAAAAGTAAATGGAACGTGTTCGATAATGATAGCATTGTGGGCGAGCTAGCCTCCCCACCAGTGCATAACAATGTACTGATAACCCCACAGTCTACTTGCAGGAAGCAGGAGACGCCGGCGGGTGCGGAGCTTCTATCGAACGTGCTAAGGCGCGGAGCTATCTCTGGGCCTGGGAGCGTTGCAAGGAGCTGGAGCACCATATACGGGACATAATGTATCGGAACATCGCCATGAATCATTCCATCTTGTAAGCCACTTGGCACGCCTTTTATGTTTCAGAGAGAGAGAGTTTGAGAGACTTGTAATATCGGCCTAGCGCCGCTTGTAAACTTATTGAATATCAATAAAGAGTTTGGTTTCGCTTCAACTTGTGTTCATTTATTTTTCGCTGCAAACGGGGACACTCTGTGCGACTCTGTGGCCTAGAAATCAAATCGGCCGTTTCTGGACTTGGCCTTGCACGGGCGCAACCTAGGCCCGTGCGGCATCACGCCTTAGCGAGGACGATCGCTCGCTACGGGAGCGGAGCGTGATAGTTGTCAACCTGGGATTGCTCATATATCTAAATTTCAACGAATTTCGTACCAAATAAAAAATAATTTCGATATATAATTGCGTAGGAGTTTGTATTCCGTAAAATCAAAATAACGTATAATCCAATAATAAAGCTCTAAACTGTCGTGTACATGCACAAAATTTTGAATCTAGGAGAATTAAATCCATGCCTACCAAATATTATTGTAATAATTGAAAGTCATGATTAGAATCATTGGTGCCATATATGGATATGGCAATTGATGAATAGGAATAGCCATGGCATATCCATCATTACTCGGCTCACGCATATTGGATAATTTGCAATAATTGGAGTCATGATGAGATTACTCATGGGAGGAGGTATGTGTGGGGTTGGACATGCATAATGCATATACTCATGAAGCTGACTGACTAGACCAATGTTTTAAAAATCGGATCGGTGCTGGACCCGCAAATTTGTTCAACCAGTTAGTTCAACCACTGATTCAATCATTGGATTAATCTAAGTAGTCCAAATTAATCCTTTATGGATATTAATTTTTTTTTTTACAAAAAAACTATTTTTTTAAAAACACCGGGTCAATACTGAACCGGATCGAAAAAACAACCGGTTCACGGGTGAACCGGTTGAACCGGCTGGTTCGGTCCGATTTTTAAAACATTGGACTAGACCAAAGTCAAGATTATAAATAATACTGTCGAATTCGATTGACCCTTGAGAGACATTAAATTCTGATTGGATCACAAAAGGTCAGTAAATCGAGCCACAAAAATATTTTTTTTATTTATTTATTGTGAGTGTTGGAGAACAGTGGGTTTGAAAGACATATAGTACAGTGTGCACAAAAAGTTCTGAACGTTACGTTAGACATCGTCAAAAAAAACATAAATAATACTTTGTTCTTGTGATCAAACATGTCAAGATCAAGCTAGCAGTACAAAATCCTCACACAAATATGACAAAAGAGTATACTTGCCAAAATCATTTGTTCTAGCCCATGTCAAACTCAATCCATTCATGTTTGCATACAACATAAATTTTCTAAGAAACTATATGGTTGCTTGAAAGTATATAAAAGTAAATTTTTGTCTGATCGAAGTGAAATGCTTATACTTTTGAATTTTATGCTAGTACTTGTCTGATAAAAGTGAGCTCATGCCGGGAGTTCCAACATAAACCAAACATCCAATTTGGCTACACAATGCATTCGATGGAGGAAGAAAATAAATTCACCTTCAGCAACATATCCATTCAACCAAACACCTCCTAATTAAATTTACTTTATTAGACGCGGATGGTATCCAAAGCAATGTGTTAAAAATCAAACCGGAGATTGATCTAGTTAGAATATTGAATTGGATCAAATCGGTCCAACCAGTGAGTTAATCCGGATTAAACCAATTATATAGACTTACAATCTTGCCTACATTGATTATATTACATAGTACACAAGTACATAGAAGTTCCGTCCATGGTTCCACTTCTTTATTTAATTAGTATCGAAATACATAGAAGTATTTTTGACGTACTTAGGTAAACATACAATCCAGAAATAAAAATTTGACCAATAAAATCAATTTGAGATAAAAGAAAAACCAAAAAAACTCATGCGTTCTTAAATTTGAAAAATTAGATCATTAACAACCGTTGGATCACGTGCATCCACATATCCAGACCCTTGTTAGCAATCACCCGAATAAAACTCGTATTATACGCGAATTTTTTCGTATCTTTCATAAACGTATAATACTTGCGTACTTTTGACAGATCCAAATCAGTACATAAATTTTAAAAATGCGAAGTTTTAAACGTGTTCTGGATAAATTATTGAAAAATTTGGCACAAAAAACGTACTGAAAACCTGTTTAATTAATCAAATTTGACAACATATTTAAGAATATAAAGTTTCTAACCTCAATATTTCTATTTTTCGAATATTTGACTGAATTTTTCAACGTATTCTATTTGCACTGAGCCGATTTATGCTCGTACTTTTGTTGTCTCGAATTTTTTACGTTTGCCGAATTGCTAACAAGGATCCAGACTCGATTATTAATAGCCGTTGGATTAGAGGCATCTTAATTTTTTTTTCTTTCAAAGACCTAAATATAAAACAATCAGAGGCCTAAATGCCAAATTACTGCCACGTGTCAAAGCTGTCTCTCGTGACAGGTATTCCATGCACTTTGTGTCGTGGCAGGATATGATTGGACCTCAGATTGAAGGTGGGACCACCATGTCTACTTTGAGGGAGACAGTTACACAATCATTTGTACGGCTCGACCATTGCTCCGTGGGCCGACCAACCACAAATATAATATCATTAGCTCATTAGCACATAATAATGTCGCAAGATTATATTTACACAAGACAACGAAATATAATATATTTTTTGTCAATATGAGAAGATAATAAATCGTATTTTATTTATTTTTTTACAACTACGAAGACAATTTTTTTCTTCATTTTTTTTCTAAATATTTTTATTTATAATTGATAATGTGAAAATGAAGTTTTTGTTAAGTGTATTTTTTAGAACTAGACAACTAATTTTATAGTGTCTTTGCCATGTCATGTCATGTCAACTCCACAACTTGTTTAACTTATGCATGGTGAAAAAAAAAATTCAATGAAAACTTGTTATTCCTATGTGGCGACAATTTTTCTTCCAACACTCATAATCGCATTATATAGAGATGCACTTACCGGGTGGTAGCTGAACCAGCCACTTTGATTTTAGCCAATTTGAAACAGTCAAATTTGAATAAGTCAAAAGTCTAAAAATTTAAAAAAAGCAAAATCGAATCAAAATTAATCATAATCGAAATCGAAGTGAACCAATATAATCAATTTGATTCATTCGGTTTGTTCAGTTGGATATTTCTATTGTTTAATGAACCGAACCTAAAGTTAGAATTATGGTTAAATTATATTTAAAAAATAATTTTTATAGCATTTTAAATTTGAGTCCAAAGTTGGACTATTTGTTAATTGACTATCAAGTTTAGGCCTTCAAAATACTTACATAAAATTATTATTTTCAAAATATACATATTTTTATCATAAAATATGTAACAAAAATTAAAGTATTTACATAATTGTTTAAGTCTTTTTCGATTTTGATTTTTGACCGAAATCTAAAGCCGAAACTGGAAAAAAAATATTCGTATTTTCAAAATTAATAGAATTTTTTTCAAACTGAACTGGATCTTTTATTCGATTATGTTCGATTTTTGGTCCAAAACTGAATAACACGTGCATTGACAAGATATGAGAAGCAAATATGACACTTAGTTCTTGTGTTCGAATATAATGGAGAAATTTTGAGTTGCACCCCACATTATTTAACCGTATTCAAGGTGCACCCCACTGTTTTTCCATAATGTACAATACCTCCCACTTTCGTCAAAAACTAACGGTCAACTCTGTTGACCATTAATTTTTGACCGAAATACCCCTAGTAAATCACCATTATTATCAGTTCTCCCTCGTCAGCTTGAAAAAATAGAAGGGACATTTCGGTCAAAACTTAACGGTCAACGGAGTTGACCGTTAGTTTTTGATGGAAGTGGAGAGTATTGTACATTATGATAAAACAGCGGGTGCACCTTGAATATGGTTAAATAATGTGGGGTGCAACTCAAAATTTCCCAATATAATAATGTGTTTGAGAACTCTTTTGGGATAATTTTTCCTTCTATTGGTTTGGATGGAAAAGTTATTTGTTTCTCTAACTTTTTCCTTCCTTTTTTTTTTTTTTTTCCTTCCCAAAGAATACCTTAGTTCTTCAAACAATTGTACTCTCTCTCTCTCTCTCTCTCTCTCTCAATATCCGGATTGTGAAATACTTCAACATTCACTTTTATACATCCAAACAAACCATAATTGAACATTTGAACTATGCTGAGAATAAATGATAAGGAGGGGAGAAGGAGTACATAGAGTTTAGTGCAGATGAACTATTTTTTCCCTCCATTTTTTTTCTTAGTATTAATTTTAAGCAGTGTGACGTTACAGTCACTACATAACATAAAACAGATTTTTTGAGCTTGTTGATGATGTAAACTAATGCTTGTGCGCAGGACGGCCAGGACGACCGTTCAGGATCCCATAAAATATGAGGGCCCAAAAAATTTAATTTAAACATATATCTTAATAATTTTGTATCTAAAATAATAGAACTAATATATAACATGACCCTCTTTTAACACAAAACAATGGACCCCATTTTAAAAGTTTGCTTAGAACCTCCATGAACTCAGGACCGATCCTGCCTGTGCGTCTGACTCCACATGAAGTTTCATCAATCTTCTCTTCTAATGCTGCTAGAAGTCCATTTTTATTCCCAATGCCTCATTATATAATACCATCCTTTTTCTTTTTTTTAAAAATTACAATATGAATATGATATGTGTACTTTACTAAAATTGGAAGTGTGCTTATTTTTTTCTTTTGCCCTTTAGAAAAAAAATGAGATACATATAATCCAACAATTTTTTTATGATCGAATTTTCAAATTAAAAACCCATAGGTTCCTCCAAGATTTTTTTGTTCTTTTTTCTCCTCCCTCTCAAATGCTTTCTTAGATTCTACTACTACTAGCAATGTAACAATAGGTAGTGTTGGAATTTTTCTATTTTCTTCACTTTAAATCTGCAAACAAAATAAATTACGTAAATGTTATCGGCCTCCGAGGAAGTCGTGCACGTAGCACTGCCTTAATAGTTAGCTCGGGTCTATGTGCAGACTGAATTCGAACGTCCCTATTGGTAAAATTTCTGCTCTATCGGAATCTCGTTGCCGCACACGACGTCGAGAGAATGACCCCGAATTAGCTCCGCCCAGAGCAACAATAGAGAACAACAGCAGCCGTACGAAGAAGACGAGAAATTTAGAGAGCTTCGAGAAGAATAGTTTATGTGTGTAAAATGAAGGAATGAGACAAGGTATAAATAGGGATTTTCCAACGAAGGAGAATAATGACAGATTTAATGAGTCAATTAAAATAAACATTATAGAACGTTTTTCAGCACAAGGTTCATTGAACCTGGACGGAATTTGAATAGTGAACGTTATGGAATTTAAAAAATTTGTAATGGTCAGAATTTTATAAAAGGAGCAAAAAAAATTTTAGGGTCTCGGCCCGAACCCGAAGAGAAAATCGAATCGGCATTCGGCGCCCGCAGACGTGGGCACGTACCCTCACCCGTTACGAGAGCCGAACCGAACCGAGCCGAGCCGGGCCGGACGGCGGCGGCGGCGCGCGCATGTGGCCCATGGGGCTCCCACTCAATGGTTTAATGAAGCAAGATGGGAGGAGTGTATATATGCACATTGAAAAGCAACTGTGCAGCCGATGTGGGACTAATAATAGAAGAAAGAGTTGAGCTTTTGCTACATCTAACAATCCCCCCCCAAAAGGTCAACTTTCGAGATGATAGATAGAAAGAAAGAGAGATAAGAATAAGAGAAATTCTGGGCAGTTGTATACTATGCATTGTTTTCCATAAATAAATTCACTTTATTTATTGTGTATCTGGGAAAATTAAAACTGTAGGAATCCGATCTAGAAGACGATCGCTTTATCCCTTGGACGATGCGAAGAAGAAAAGCTCTCAAAATTTTGACAGTAATTTAGATATCTCTGTGTCTGTACAATGAATGAAAACAGAACTCTATTTATAGAGTCAAAAATAAATGCAAGGATAACTGTCTTCACAGCCTGTGCATAGTTGAAAATCACGCAGGATTTAACATACGCAAGGTTGTGAGCAGTTACTGGACGTGGCCTGTAACTGTTGGACACATGGCAATTATGCATGAGTCGTGTGCAAGTTACAGGACACGCAAGCGAGAGATCAGTGGCATGGCTGGCACGTACTCCATTTTGATGAAATCCACGCAGGCTCGTTGAAGACGAAATCCACGCAAACTTGGTTCAGAAAGCTTAAAAATTCATGCAAACTTGGGACAGGAAGCTTCAGAATCCACGCAGACTTGGGGCAAAAAGCTTCAAAATCCACGCAGTCTTGATGAAGGAACATAGAAGTTCAAAATACACGCAGACTTGAGCCAAAGGGCTCAAAATCTACGCAAGCTTGAGGCAGGACTGCCGGCTGTCTTGATTTGACGTGCCTCTACTGACACAAAATCTCTGACAGTGATTACTTTGTCAGTCGCATTAAATGACAAGAAACTCTTTTGCTATGCCAATTTGATGAAGGCTGAGTTTTGTTGAAGAAGATTTCGAAAGTTACGCAATAGTCGGCTGTGATCTCTCGAGTTCCGTGAATACGTGGCATACGAGAAGACATTCTTCGACTGTCGTGCTGTCAGTCATAATGACATTTCTGACAAATGATGAGCTGTCTCTAGCGTGATTTTTAAACATTTGTCTTGATCAACTCAGCATGACTTTGAGACTCAGTCCTGATCAATTCAGCGTGACTTTGAGACTTTGTTCTGATCAACTCAGCGTGACTTTCATTTTGAAGGCCTACAAAACCCCCTTCAAAGTTTTCGAAAAATGATAAATTATTTCAAAATACTTTGAAATTAAGATGATAAAATGAATTTAGTCACGCTGAGATGACTTTTTAAAAAGATATTTACTCCTTAATGCTTTGAAAACATGCAAATGAATTTATTAAATGTCATGATGACTCTTCATTTTTCGAGACTGATTGTATCCAATTTATGGTGGAATATGAACCGCCGGCGTGCTTCTTTATATAAATGGGAAGAAGATTCGAATTTAATCTTCATTTCACGTCAACATGACACCGAAGGAGAAAGCTGAGGAAGAAGCACGAAAGTTGGATTTTTGTGCCCATGGCGACCCTACTCTCGGGGGTAAGGAACCGGAGCCTTTAGTTTTCGATTTCAAAGATGATCCTACACAATTAGCCAAGAACTTCCTGAGCCATTTTGGTCTGGATGGCTCATCTTCTTCCGACGGGCGCAGTCTCGCAGAGCAGCGGGAAGCACTCAATGCTCTGTTACACCGTATGGGGGTCAACAGCGTAGAGGAATTAGGCGCCAAGCCCAGTCATTCCGCAAAATAGGGCGCGTTATTTTATGTTTCTGTTTTCTTTTGAAAATGTTGTACTTTTTTTCCTCTTTTGTAAGGCCATCAGTGCTCAAATATTTCTGTGGTACGCCTCTGTGCTGAAAACTAGCTTTACTCCGAATAGCGTGCACTAATGAAGAGCATTAGACGACACTCTTTGACTATTTCAAATGTTATGCTGTCTTTCCAAAGCACACGTGACACTCATTCCGTGGTTATGAGCGCTTTTTACTCGTATCTTTCCAAAAATAGACTCACACCTTGGCCCTTTTTAAATAGATAGCTGAGTTTTACGCATACTCATTCCTTCATTCTTCTTCTTCTTCTCTGAGAATGACCTTTTTGCAAGATTCTATTCTCAACAAGAAATTGATGATAGCAATGCTTGCTGATGTTGTTTTCTTGTGCACTATACCATCAGACATTAGTCTGCCAACTCTTAGCACAAAACTGTTTGACCTTGATGGTAAGTCCAACATAGTATGCGTATCACTTTTCACTGTTGAAGATGAGCTTTTTGTTTCTGACTAAACAGGGTGTGCCTGACTGGCCAGTGCGTGTCTAATGATAATGACACTTCTGTTGATCAATCTCTTTTTCTTTGCTGTTTTCTGCAGAAACTTGGCTGAAATTTTTTTCTAGAACTGGCATTGGCGATTTGGTTGCTGTGGGGAGCGTTCTTCTGACACCAATATCAGGGAGCTCATGCGCTTTTGACGCGCAAATCAGACAACTCAGAACTCTTCGTGGGATAGAAGGGTCTTCCTCCGATGGTAGGAAGAGCCTTTATACACGGAGAGTTGGACGGTGGAGTTAACTCTACCCCGAGAAATCGGGCAGTAGAGTTCCTTTCACGGCAGAACTAGGAATTGTATCCCAATATTGGATACATTCATGTCTCCTCTGAAAGGCCGCTCCTAATCCACCAGTTGTATTGGTAGCAACACGCCTTCGGGCTGCCGTACTCTGTGGTTCTCCTCTCGTCTGAGAGATAAGACCAGAGTTTGATTCCTGCTGCTCTAGTCGCCACTGGAGCTCAGACAGTCAGGAATTGCCACCAACAACGAACCCGACAGAGAAGATCCAAGGAAGAAAATAGACCTCTATTAGATTATTGTTGTGTGTGTAGAATGAAAATCCAAAATTGTAATAGATTTCCATTATGATTTGTAAAAAAAATCTAAGAAAATGTAATAGACTTTTTATGATGATATGAGAGTGGAAATGATAATCCTTCTATGCTCAATGATTTGTATCTATCTGGATGAATTGTGGACATGATAGATAATGAAACCTTCTTTTCTGATTTAGAGTACATAATATTATCAGAGGTAATATGGACGTGATAATATGTAGGAACTCAAAAGAAAAATAGATTGATTTCTATGTAGAAAATGGAAAATGATAGATGAGTAAGTAGATTCATCATTTATTCAGAGGTTATGAAAACGTGATAAATAACGAATTTCCACTTTTTTTTAATAAATTGATAGAAGATAATGAATGGACAAAACGTCAAGTGATAATGAACAAGTGAACCATCGGATGAATGTAATAAATGAACGGATGAACCGTCAACGGATGAATGTAATAAATGAACGGATGAACCGTCAAACATTAATGAACGGACGAACCATCGGATGAATGTGTCATTTCATTATTCGAGGAACTTCTGTCTATAAATATAGCAAAAATCTAACAAAGGACGAACACTTCTACTCTTCAACATAAAAATGTCGTCTGAAGAAGCATCCAAGAAGGTTGAAATCGTCTCGAAAGTTCAGAAGGACACTGAAGAACACCCTGCCGATCCAGTTCGGCCGAAGGAGGTAGAAGCAGGCGAAGGTTCGTCTGCACCCAAGCCACCACGGGACATTCTGGACTTTTTGCTTGATCCAGGAAGGACAGAAGAAGAGGAAGCCATGAGGATGGCAGCCTGCAAGTTTCTCGTGGGCTCCAGCAAAGAAGTTCTCAGTTCTTTTGCTGATCGTATTTTCGAGAAGGATGGCAACGGTCCGCGTCCAAATGTAGAGAAGGATGATAGTGATCTTCCTTAATATCATGTACTATCATTCATGAATAAAATAAAATTTTATTTATAAACATGAACTTGTCTGATGATTTACAAGTATTTATATTTATACATAATACTTTTTAAGGAATTTGCCATTGATAGGCATCATAACTTTTCGACCATCAAGTTCTGAAAGTTGATAAGCTCCATTTGAGAAAACTTTGCTCACAATATAAGGACCTTCCCACTTTTCGTCGAATTTGCTTTTGCTCATATGAGTCATAGTCATAGGACGTCTGACTGTTAGAACAAGTTCTCCTTTTTGATATGCTCGAACTCTGACTTTCTTGTTAAAAGCTCTTGAAATTCTAGCTTGATAGAATTCGATATTCTGTTGAGCAAATAACCGCTTTTCATCCAGAGCTTCCAACTCCTGAAGTCGAAGACGATCATTATTCTCGGTAGTAAGATCATTAGCGATTGCTATCCTTAAAGAAGGAATTTGAATCTCTAATGGAAGAACAGCTTCGCATCCATACACCAGAGAGAAAGGTGTACATTTAGTAGCATTACAAACTGTAGTTCGGTAAGCCCACAAATATTTGCCAAGTTTCTCACTCCAATTACGTTTGTTAGTAGAAACAAACTTCTTTAAGAGTTTGATGATGGTCTTGTTGAAAGCTTCTGCTAATCCGTTAGCTGCCGGATTATATGCGGTAGAAGCCACATTGTTGATCCGATGGTCGTCACAGAATCGAGTAAATTTCTGACTGACGAATTGTGGACCATTATCATGAATAATGCGTCGAGGAACACCAAATCTGTAGATGACGTAATGCTTGATAAAGTTGATGACATTGGACGTCTTGACTTCCGATAACGGAATAGCTTCAGCCCATTTGGAGAAATAATCGATTATTGCGAGAATAAACCGATGACCTTTTGATGATGGCGGATTGATCGGACCAATAATGTCTATGCCCCAAGCTTCGAAGGGCCATGATGCTGCCGTCGGATACAGAAATTCCGAGGGTTGATGAATAAAATCCGCATGGATTTGACAAGCTTTACACTTCCTCGCATATTCGATGGCATCTGATACCATGGTGGGCCAGTAATAACCCTTACGTCGAATACGGTCTTGAAGTTTTAGTCCAGGCTGATGTGCTCCACAAATTCCATCATGTGCTTCACGGATAATTTGTTGAGCCTCATCACCGGCAACACATCGAAGAAGTAAACCATCATAAGCTCGACGATATAAGGTTCTTGTGGTATGATTGTAATAGAATCTGAGTGATCGTCGTCTGATAGATGCCGCTTCACTCGGATTATCTGGAAGAATATCATACAATACGAAATCTAAGAAAGGAAGTCTCCAATCTTTATCCGTATTCTGAGTCTCAGCTGAATTACTGAAGATGAATTCCATGCTAAAATCAGATGAAGATGATAATGATTTACGACTAAATCCAAATCCTCTTGTTGTGTTGACATCATGAGATGTTGATTCTTCAATGTCAACGGAAAGTCCTAGAGTTAGATTGTTTTTGAGATGAAATAATTCTCGATTGCAAACAACAATCATTTGTTGACGTCTAATTGGAATAGCCAACACCGCCGCAAGATTGGCAAGAGCATCAGCTTCTGTGTTACATGCTCGCCTAACATGCTCGATAAAGAACTCTTCAAATGAAGAAGCCATAGATATAGCCGATCTATGATAAGGAACCAGATCTTGATGGCGAACTTCATAAGTACCCCTTATCTGATTGACAATGAGTTTAGAATCTCCATACGCTTCCAAATGTTGAATATTCAGATGTTTAGCGAGTTGAAGACCAATAAGCAGTGCATTGTACTCAGCTACATTATTTGAACATGGTTGATCGAGAGAATAAGATCTTTGGATAGCAAGACCTTCTGGCGACACAAGAACGATTCCAACTCCAGCGACAATGTCACCATTAGGACCTATTCTCGAAGCTCCGTCAAAGAATAGACGCCAAGTAGGATCTTCTTCAGCAATTTGGTTCGAATCTAAGACTTCATCTGGGATTTCATCATAGAGTTTTGAATTTTCTGGAATTGAATGAGCAGCCAGAAAATCAGCTAAAGCTTGTCCTTTGACTGATTTTTGAGGAATGTAGTGCATATCATACTGAGCAAGTAAGATTCCCCAGTTAGCCAATCGAGAATTCAAAACACTGGGTTTCTTCATCATGATCCGTATAGGATTGATCCGGGAAATGACATGAATAGTCTGACCAATGATATAATGTCGTGTCATTTGGACAGCGAACATCAATGCTAGACATTCTTTTTCGACTGGTGAATATCGAGGTTCAACTCCGGTCATAGTACGACTGAGATAGTAAATGGCTTGTTCATGACCATTTTTATTCTTTTGAACGAGCAATGCACCCAGTGAATAACTCATTGCTCGGGTATATAGGAGGAACGGTATTCCTGAGACAGGAGGTACCAATACTGGAGGGCTCATCAGATATTATTTTATATCATCGAATGCCTTCTGACATTCATCATTCCAGACAAAAGAAACACCTTTCTTCATAAGTTTATTGAATGGTCTGCAGCGTCCTGAAAGATTAGAGATGAATCTCCTGATATAAGCGATCCTTCCTTGAAATCCTTGTAGCTCTTTTAAGGTGCGTGGAGGACGCATCTCTTGGATGGCTTTGATCTTCTCGGGATCCACGTGTATACCTTTAGCGGTAATGACGAAGCTGAGAAATTTGCCACTAGAGACGCCTAAGAAGGACTTAGTAGGGTTCATCTTTAATTGATGCTTACGTATTAGATCAAATATAGTCTTCAAATCTTGGATGTGATCCTCTTTTTGTCGACTTTTGACTGCAATATCATCAACGTAGCATTCGACTATTTACCGCAAATGTTCACAGAATATAGTGCTCATAGCTCGTTGATAAGTTGCTCCTGCATTCTTGAGACCGAATGGCATCACTGTATAACAGTATGTACCGATCGGCGTTCTGAAAGAAGTGTGCTTCTCGTCATCTGGAAACATTTTGATCTGATTGTACCCAGAATACCCGTCCATGAATGACATCCGTTCAAACCCACAGGTATTATCGATCATAACATCAGTGATTGGTAGAGGGAATTCGTCTTTAGGACATACCGCATTGAGATCGCGGAAGTCTATGCATACTCTGATCTTGCCAGTTTTTTTAAGAACATGAACTATATTAGCCACCCAATCAGGATGTTGTTCCTCTCTAATAAACCCGAAGGCCATGAGTTTATTGACTTCAGCTTCAATTGCATCCATAATGTCTGGACGAAATCGTCGTTGTTGTTGCTTGACCGGTTTAGCATTCGGCATGATATTGAGTTTATGAGTTGCTATCTGTGGATCAAGTCCCGTATATCTTCATAACTCCAAGCGAAGACATCGATGTATTCACGAATAAGTTTGATCATGTCTTGTAAAACCCCTAAATTTCTACTATTTTTATTTATTAAAAATTTGGTATCGATTTAAAATTTTGTATTGTACGTCACGTAATCGTATTTTTCGTCGCACACGAAATTTTATTCTTGCTCGACGAGTGCGAATATGTACGAGCGTACATATTTTAGAAAAATATTTTATTTATTATTTTATAGTTTCTAAATAATATATAATAATTATTTTACTATCTTACCAAGTTGTTTTTATTTACCGAAGCCTTCATTTATGCAATTATTAAAAATAATTATATTTTTATTATACTAGAAAAATAGTTACAAAAATATTATTTGTATACATATATATTGATAATTATTTATTGGTTTATTTTAAATAATGTAATTTTGAAATTAATTTATAATAATTTTGGAAAGCATATTTTTTTATTGTGGAGATTTAAATATTGATTTGAATGAATGTATTTATTTAAATAGTTAATATTGAAATTTGATTTACTGATTTGATTTTAAACTAAGGTAATTAAATTGGATTTGGATTTAGATTAGATTTGATTGATTTAATTTAATAGATTGATTTATCTAATTTGGGTTTTAAATTCTCTAATCCTACCCAATGTGGGAATTCCCACATCCTATAAATATAGGCAGGTACTCCTCCATATTATTCATTTCCACAAAATTCCTCCAAATTCCACAACCATAGTATGCGTGCATCGTGTCCGTGTTCCCCGGCCAAATTCTTATTCCATATTTTACAAATACAGTTCACCTTCTTCGTGTCCACATGTCGGACACGATTTCGACACAACATCTATTCTGGATCCAATCCTTTATACCAAAACCCTAAACCTAGTTTGTCCCGACCACAGCCGCCTTTCCATCCCGGCCAGACCCCGTCCAGATTCCGCCATCACGCAGCACCCCGACGAATACCACCACGACCCGCCGCAACCACGCGTCAGCCCGCCACCATGGTGACTACTACTGTGACAAGCACAACCACCACCAAGAGTTCATCCCAAACCCGGACTGCCATCACCAGCGCCACCGCGCTCGGAGCCACCTCGCCCCAACACCAAACAGAAAAAGAATCAGGAAAGTAGAAACACCCTTACCTCCGCCGCCGCCGCGGGATGGAGAGCCGCCGTCGTCGGTGTGTGAGCCGTCCGCCGGCGACTTCGCCCGGCCACCCTCTCCTCAAAACCCGCCGACTGCGCCTCCGCCTCGACAGCCGATCCCCTTCCTCCTCCGCCGCTGACCCCCTTCCGATCTACTTCCTCATCTCAGCCGCTCGCCGCCTCATCCGCTCCGCCGCCCTAGCTTCCTCGTCTCCCCGACCTCCGACCTCCAGCCGCTCGCCCACCAGTCTCCGCAGACATCCGCCCAGTCGCCGGAATCTCGCCCTCCGCTCAAACCCCTTTTCCGCCTCCGTCCTCCGTACGCCGGAGCGCCGTCCGCCCGACTAAGCCCAGCCTCCGCCGTCTCTTCTCCTACTCTTCTCCTCTGCCTGCTTCTTCGTTCTCTTTTTATTTTTATTTTTTTCTCTCTCTCGGGAAAAGAGAGAACACTTATGACTCATTGAGAGTTGCTTTCTCTTTCTTTTCTTTTGTTCACCTTCTTTGTTTGAAGAGCACCAGTCAATGACTGCTGCTGGAGTTGTTTTATTGTTATCTTCTATTAATTATTTTAGCATGTATTCAATTGTTTTGTTGCTTTTTGTGTGTATTTTATTATCATTATTATTAATATTATTATTATCTTTTATTCTATTGTTGTTTTATTATTATTATTTCGTTTTTGGTTGGTATTGTGTTATCAATCAGATTTTTGGTTTTGGTATCTATTTCTCTTGGAGTATTATTATTATCATTATTTATATATATATTAATATTAGGATTATTAATATTATTACTATTGATTATGATATTGGTTATAATTGCTAAGCATCATAATTAATATTTTACTAATGTTATTATTATACTTTGGGTAACTAATATTATGTTATTATTAGTTACTATAAATAATGATTTTGCGTAATTGGGTATAAAACAATCTTTTCAAATTATTTTGTAAAATATGGGTATATAGTTATATAAATATTATATTTGGGTTGGCTTATATTTCAAAATATGGTTTTCTAAAATAATTATCTAAAGTATTTATCAAACATCGTTTCTGTCAAAACGAGAATTTACAAACTAGTATTTTTATTTTTCTTGACTGTGAGAATTTTTCTTATACTTTTTTTAAACTAGTTTTAGGAATTTTAATATTTTCTAAAAACTCGTATAGATATAATATTTATCCACTAATTCTTTGATTTTTCTCTGTCCGTATCCAGTCCTATTATCCCTATTCCTTCATCCATCACGAGCCCACCTTATACCATCCTAACTAATTTGACCTCCCGGACCCATTGGAACTGACCGTGTTACCATCAGATGTCTCCTTGTATAGTTGTTACATCAAAGTCGCAGATCGTGCCACCGTGATCATCGCAGCACACCGGACGCAATATCAGGCAAGACACCTTGCCATTAGCTGTTTAATTATTTTAGCTCATATTTCATGCATTACTTATTTTCTTTATGTAAAATAAACTGTGATACATGGCATAACTGTTCATTTATATTTCCTGCTGTGTATTACTTTTCTTACAAATCAAACCTAGATTTAAGGGACCACCTTGTGTGTCGCATTCATTGGCCTTGACACGTTGTAAACACGAAGTTGTGTGTCGCATGTAGAACACGGAAGTGCGTGATTGGCTGGCCACCAGTACGTACAAGCCGTACGATAGGAATAACCGCTAATAGAGGTTGCATGCTAGTTTGACTTAGCGGTTAGTGGTTTGTGTTGTGGATACAACACAGTAGGCATTGGGGGGAAGGACAATTCCTTAGCGTATGGGCTTCGATGCACTTCCCTTGTGACCCGGACTCTCCGCTGGAGATACGGGTTGATGATCCATGCTCTTCCTGCTGGGGCCTCTGGGCCCAAGGGGGACTACGCCGATCCTATTTAGCCAGGGCCCATACGTAGGAAGGATTATTCTTAACCACATATCACTTAGAATGGTTAGGCACCCTATCCGTTAGGTACGAGTACTTTTGGTTTGGGTACTTGCATCTGACCGTGACTTGGAACAATAACTTGTCGCGGATTAGTTCGTCACATTTGTTTGTTTGGTTGTAGGTGTGACTTACTACTTCGATGAGAAGGTATTGAACCTTGTTGGGGTCCGGATACCATATCGGATTCTTAGCATGGAAAGATACGTCGCCGTGAATTAGTTTACCATCTCATGTCCTTGTTTGGTTGGGGGGATGGTACGCTCGTTCAGTAGGTGCATATTGGACCATGTTATAAATTCGATTTACTTATTTATTTGAGCGATATTATTCTGTTTATATGGCATGCTATTATGTGTCGTGTTATGTCCCTCTGAGGACCTGGTTGTCTTGCCTGTGCTATTGTCTTTCGCAGGTGCTTTAGCTCTAGCCGCGATCTTCGCTATATCTTCGAGGATGATTGCATTTGGATCGTCTTCGCTTCGCTTGCCGCTCATTTCATTTTCTATGTACTTTTCTTTATTTTGTTGGTAGTGGATTTGTCTCCGCCCAACATATTGTATCAAGACAAATTTATTCTCATTATATGATCTTTTATTCTTTTATTCTTGTGGATGAGATTAGTATGGTTCTACTGCATTTTACAGCTTATGTATTTATACGAGGTTTTCATATATTGGAGTATACTTCGTATGAATACAGCTGGCATGTCTACGTTCCTAGTCCTACGTATTTTGGGACTGGGGCGTTACATGTCTTGCTTATCAGTTTCTGAAAGACTTTCACTGATAAATATTGGTTTGGGGGATCCCTCTTACCAACATCTATTTGAACAAGTTTGTCTTCAGTCGGAGGTTCTTTTTGTTCGAATCGGAACTCCCATTGATTATCTAACCTTTGGGCCCATTGTTCTGATTCAGGTGAGATTTCAAACCCATCTTCGTCTTCATCACTTTCTTCAGAACGGTCAATGGAGACCATATTGGAAGACAGAATGTTGCAGTGGAATTCTCCGATACTTGTATCAGAATCCCAAGAGGTAGTACTAGAAGAATCAGATCTCTTATCTTCGTCAGATTCAGGATCTTCATGGATAGTATTGATAAAAAGAATAGGATCAATATAACCTAATCCGCATTTCGTCCGTCCATATTTTAAAGGAGGGATCCGAAAGTATCATCGTTTTGTCATCATCTTCAGGGTTAGAAGGATTTTGGAGTCCTTTGTAAAAGACTATTGGAATGTCTCCTGGTTTTCTGCTGGGAACCAGAAAGTATGAAGTTTGTGCTGATTCTAGGGATACATCTGTATGGAAAGTCTGTACAACTCCTATAGTTATTGTTCTCAAGTCATCTAGCAAATGTAAATAACTATGAACATGATTACGCACATCAACATACTGCAAAGATGGAGACTTTTCATTAACTTTAAAAGTAGCAGTATTTACATTGGAAGAAGGCTGAGCCTTAGAAATCTTAGCCAAATCAATGACTAAAGGAGAAGAAGAATTAGAGAGAGTTTTGTTTCGATTAAGATCGATAACAAATGGCTCAGAAGAGGTGAGCTCCCTCGAAGCTTGAGATGGAAGAGTAGTCTGCCCTCCAACAGAGAATACCAGAGTATCCTGTTTCACATGTGAAGACACAGGAACTGTAATACGCCCAATGACAGGAATGATCAGTGTATCTTGAGTAGACGACTGAGGTAATGGAGAGATCCGTCCATTTACTGGAATGATGAAAGAACCTTCTCCAGAGGATTTGGGAGATTGTTGCTGAGTAGTTCGACCTTTAACAGGGATTATTAAAGTATCACTTTGTGAATCATCTTTCTCCATAGCTTGTATTACCCTTGTATACTCTTCTTTATACATCCGGGAATCATTGAAATAAGCTTCAACCCCATAAAAAGGATTTATATCAGCCACTTCTTTTTGTACTCTTCCATTGCTGTCAATGTATTTAAAACACTGATAAAGAGTAGAAGGCACTACATTATTTTCATGAAAAAAGGGCCTCCCCAGAAAAAGATTGTAAGATCCCACGATCTCAATCACATAGAAAGTGACTTTAGATCTGAAATCGCCAATCTGAAGTTTCAGATGAATCTTTCCCAGAGGCTCGCTTCGGCTCTGATTGAATCCCAGGATAGTAGTAACCGTCTTGGAAAGCTTGTGAAGAGGGATTTTCAATTCATCCAACAGGCTCTTTGGCATACTTATAGCAGACCCTGGATCAATGAGGATACGATCTATCTTCATTATATCGATATAACCGGTGTAGTAGAGAGGCCGATCATGTCGATTATCTTCCAATAGCATATCGTCTTGTGTGAAGGTGATATTTGGGATAATCTCCAATACACTGTTGCAATGTAAGCAAGTGGCAGGTTCTTCACCTGGCTTCTTTAATTGTGCAAGACAAGAGTCTGCCTGAAGAAGTACTTCACTTAACGTCTCCCGAGTCTCTTTAGAAAGATGGGAAGTTCAAAGAGTGACATCCTAGCTGGAGTGTTAGCAAGTTGAGCTAGAATGTCGAAGTTATAAGGTTTTTGAAGCCCAAGAGGAGGGGACTTCTTGATTGGTTTATCAAACCGAGCCTGTTGTTTGCCTTTCTCAAGAGCTGTGGGCTTGGAAGGAGCAGGTTCAACTGGTGCAGTGGAAGGAATAGGTGCGGATGATTCTTCTTCAAGAGGAACATTAGGAACATCTTTATCAGCAAGAGGGATATCAAGAGTATCCTCGGGATTCTTGGAATAATCCTTCAGATAAGGTTTCCCTGTTCGAGTAGCACCAGCAAGTGCTTCTTCTTTATCTTTTGGCTCTGCGTCAGGAGTAGATCCGAGAGAAGTCATATGACATGACTTAATCTTTCCAGCCTTCTTGGACTTTCTAGATGTAGTCTTTTGAAGATGAGGAGATTCAAAGTCTGCCACTAGATCAGGATGAATCCACATGATTTCTCCTGTTTCCATAGTGATTGGTACTAACCCTTCAGATTGTGGAGGAGGAATATTCACTATCGCAAGAGTTGCCTTGAGAATAGGAACGATCCCGCTTTCCAGGAGTTGAGGAGGGAAATCTCCGAATTGCATAGAAATGACATTGGATGTGACGGTCTTCTCTTTCGGAGTAAGAGAGATAGCTCCAGATTTAATCATTTCTTGGATCTTTTCTTTCAGTACATAGCATGTACGAATTGTGTGACCCAACATCCTGTGGTATGGACAGTATTTAGGATGATCTGTCTTACCAGCTTCATCAGGTTTCTTGATTTCAGGTAATTGTATTTTATTACCTTTCAGCAGACATTCAAAGATACCAAGGACATCATCGTCATCAAAAGAGTATTCTTCTTTGGGGCGAGGTGCTCTTGGTTGTTGAGTTGTAGAGGCAGGAGGAGTTTGAACGGTCGATGCATCTTTACTCTGAAGATTAACTTCAAGAGTTTCTTTTCCCTTGCTTTTATTGAATTTAGCAGTATTTTGACCTGTTTCTTTAGGATTCATCTGCACTCATAAACCTTTGAAGGTTTCAGCACTGATTTTTGCGGCTTTGGCACTGACTATGAAGGAAGGCCAATCTTGAAATTGAGTAGATCCTGTCCACATGCTGATTATTGACAACAAATTTGATTTGCATGTGTCAATGGTGACAGCATCAGGAGTTCCAAGAGGCATCTTCAGAGCTTCTCTTCGAAACCGTTCAATGAATTCCTCTGTAGTTTCATTATTTTTCTGTTTGATTCTTATAAGAGCAGACATAGTCATGTCATTGAGCCCTTCATAGAATCGTTCAAGAAACATTTGTTTGAAACCGGCAAATGAAGTAATACACCCATTCGGGAGACTTCTATACCATTCATAGGCCGTTCCTTTGAGACATTCGACAAACACCCGAGTAAGGAGGGCGTCACTTGGTTGCAACTGGTCAGTCATCACTTCAAAGTGATTAATAAATTGACTTGGAGAAGTGGTTCCGTCATAGAATGAGATAGTAGGAGGCTTGTATTTAGGAGGGTACGATACTTGCTTCCATTCTATAGGATAAGGTTGCTTGATGCCAAACCTTTGTAAACCATCTTTCTGTTTGAATGCCCCAAATTGAGTTCGGAGATTCCTCAATTCTTCAGTAACAACTCCGGAGGATTGTGGAGTTGTAGCTTGTAGAGAATAGTTGGAAGGAGGAACAGCATTATAAGTACTACCCCCAGCTCCAGAGTGACTAGGAACTGTTTGAGCTTGCCCATGAGTATTGGACTGGACTGGAGGAACATGTACTGGACTTACACCAGTATCAATTGGTGTAGCTTCTGGTACAATATGTCGATTTTGCAATTGGGTTGCCATGAGTTCATACATCGACTTCATATTATCAGCCATAACTTCATTTGCTGTTCCAAAGAAGCAATTCTTTGTTCTTGAGGAGTCATGGAAGAAGAAGGTTATCAGTATTCCCATCGACCATATATGTTGTGACTGTACGAGGGATTTTTGATGAACTGGTGGATGTTGTTTGTTCTGAATCACTGCTTTGTGTATCAAAGTCAGTTATAGGAGAACTACCCCCCAGTAGAAAGAGGTGGGAAGTTAGATTCCCCATGAAATTCAGAATTATCTTCAGGAATCAAAGTCCTTTGAGTAGAAGCCAGGACTCTTGATCTGGTGCCTCTATATACTCCATCTGGACTATCATTTATACCCCCAGTATCCCGAGAGGTCATGTTGACAGAAGCATATAGAGGTTCATCTTCATCAGGCATAGGTTCACAATGAATCTGATTAAAGACAGATTGTCGTTTAGTTTGACATCTGTATTGCATTGTGACTCTCGGCTGGAAGTCACATTCATGATCAACATAGTTCTGATCCATTGATTGACATCTGATTGAATTATGACTCTTGGCTGGAAGTCACATTCCGCATGGTCTATTGACACAGAATTATTCCTTCTCTTCTGTTGAAGATGTTCTCGTAGATCTGTCTGTGAAGATTGAAGTACATCAGAGAACATTCTTTGTGCATTTTAAGGAATATATTTCCAGTTCTTGGGTCTTGATGGCTCTTGATTATATAGAGAGTGATTAATGTGAGCCACATAATTTCTAGCATACTCTGCATCTGGATCCCTTGCTTTTGTTCCCGATTGGTATGGTTTTTTGACACCAGGAGTACTTCCTAAACGGATTTGATCAAGTTTTGCTCTTAAATCAGTTGGAGGTAACACATTGGTTTTTAAAACTTGGAGTTTTCTTCCATTGATCTGGATATTTGCAGAGAGGGAAAAGTTGAACCATCCCTTGATTAGGAGTTAGTAATAGACCCTCTTTTATAGACAAATTCTGTGTCCAATTCGAAGAAGTCGTAAAAGAAGGCATTAAGAAAATTTCTTCTTAGACTTATTCAAGTTTTGAGACATAGAATGTCCAGAAGGAAGAGTAGTCAAAAGACTATCTCCTTTTCTTTGACTAACAAAATTGTCAGTCAAAGCTGTTCCTAAAGTAAAAACTACAGGAGCAGAAGAAATAACTAAAGAATTGTTTCTTTTCGAAGGGACTTTATGTAGAGGAGTTTTAGCAAGACCACCCCTAGTTTAGTTGAACTTGGCAAAGAAGAAGAAATAGCTAAAGAGCTATTCTTCTTAGAGTATGCTGGTGACAATTTGACTAAAGAGCCTGTATTGTCAGTATATAGAGTCTTGACTAAAGAGCCAGATTTTGGTGAAATACACGCTGGAACAGATTTGGCTAAGGAGTCAGTGCTGCCAGCGTGACTTTTGATGTTAGAAATACACGCTGGAACAGATTTGGCTACGGAGCCAGTGCTGTCAGCGTGACTTTTGGAATTAAGATTGCACGCTGGAACAGGCTTGGCTAAGAAGCCAGTGCTGCCTGCGTGACTTTTGGAATTAAGATTGCATACTGGAACAGGCTTGGCTAAGGAGCCAGTGCTGCCAGCGTGACTTTTGGCTACTGTTGTCTTCAAACACACAAGAGTGTGCGTGTTTGCAGTAGACTCCTTGCCAGTATTAGTAGTAGACACTGTGGCAGAAAAGTCACCATTGGTTGCCAACTGATTCTTAGGGACGTAGACAGATCGTCCCTTCGACTTGACAGTAGTGATGGAGGCTGAAGTGGGCTTGCCACCCTTAGCCCACTGCATTTTTCATAGGCGAGTTGATCGAATTGGATCGATATCACCTTCTTCGTCGAGCCGACTGACGAAGTGTCGCATTGAGTTGTTTCCATCTTAGAAGAGGAGATGGTTTTCCCAGCAGAGTCGCCAATTTTTTCCATAAATAAATTCACTTTATTTATTGTGTATCTGGGAAAATTACAACTGTAGGAATCCGATCTAGAAGACGATCGCTTTATCCCTTGGACGATGCGAAGAAGAAAAGCTCTCAAAATTTTGACAGTAATTTAGATATCTCTGTGTCTATACAATGAATGAAAACAGAACTCTATTTATAGAGTCAAAAATAACTGCAAGGATAACTGTCTTCACAGCCTGTGCATAGTTGAAAATCACGCAGGATTTAACATACGCAAGATTGTGAGCAGTTACTGGACGTGGCCTGTAACTGTTGGACACATGACAATTATGCATGAGTCGTATGCAAGTTACAGGACACGCAAGCGAGAGATCAGTGGCATGGCTGCCACGTACTCCATTTTGATGAAATCCACGCAGGCTCGTTGAAGACGAAATCCACGCAGACTTGGTTCAGAAAGCTTCAAAATCCACGCAAACTTGGGGCAGGAAGCTTCAGAATCCACGCAGACTTGGGGAAAAAAGCTTTAAAATCCACGCAGTACACGCAGACTTGAGCCAAAGGGCTCAAAATCTACGCAAGCTTGAGGCAGGACTGCCAGCTGTCTTGATTTGACGTGCCTCTACTGACACAAAATCTCTGACAGTGATTACTTTGTCAGTCGCATTAAATGACAAGAAACTCTTTTGCTACGCCAATTTGATGAAGGCTGAGTCTTGTTAAAGAAGATTTCGAAAGTCACGCAATAGTCGGCTGTGATCTCTCGAGTTCCGTGAATACGTGGCATACGAGAAGACATTCTTCGACTGTCGTGCTGTCAGTCATAATGATATTTTTGACAAATGATGAGCTGTCTCTAGCATGATTTTTAAACATTTGTCTTGATCAACTCAGCGTGACTTTGAGACTCAGTCCTGATCAATTCAGCGTGACTTTGAGACTTTGTTCTGATCAACTCAGCGTGACTTTCATTTTGAAGGCCTACATGCATAAATAAGATGGACTACATCCTTGAATCTCACGTAGTGACTATTGTCTTTGTCTAAATAAGAGCTTGATGGACTACGCCTTGAATCAGTCTTCTTGAACCAGACTCAGAAAATAGCACACGTAGTACGCTAGAGGTACTTGGGTCTATCGGGTGGCGCGTTTGGTTGGTCATGCACACTTTTACACATTCATGAGAGTTGTCTAGGATCGTCATGTCCTATAGTCGCGGCCCTCACGATCTCTCATATAGGTAAGTCCTTAAGGGTTGGTGATAGGAATCAACCCTGCATATCATGCTTGGACTTATTAAGAGTTTAAACTCAACATATCCATATCACACAAGGAACACTGTCACCATAGGGATGAGGTATGAAAGTACACATGTACAGCCTTCTGGACTTTTATTTTAAAGAGAATTTAATCTCAGGTCAGTGTTCCATAATAGTCACCTAGTCTAGCTTGTTCCTACCCATTGAACCGGCTTCTTGGGATCTCCAGTCAGACTCGGTTGGGTTGCTACTGCTGGTGACTACTATGGGCTTAATCCCATCCCCCTCGATGATTTTAGGATCAATGTCCTAGACAGACCCTTCGTCAAGTGGTCTGCAAGGTTCATTTATGATTTTATATAGTCAAGAACCACATATTTGTCTAATAGACTCTTTATTGACTTGAAGCGCAGCTGCAGGTGCCTGTTCATCTTAGCATTCACAGAGTCATGCTTTAGTAGTTCAATAACAGACTTATTATCACAGTTTATAGAAATTACAAGAACAGGATGAACAGAAACAAGTATATGCATAATAAGATTTCTGAGCCATTCAGCTTCTGTACATGTAGTATCCAAAGCTATCATTTCAGAGTCCATTGTACTTCTGGCTATGATAGTTTGTTTACATGATCCCCAGGAGATTGTAGCTCCTACGAGGGTAAAAACAAATCCAGTAGTGGATTTTACATCATGTGAATCAGTTACCCAATTTGCATCGGAGTAACCTTCTATGATATCAGGGTGTCTAGTATAATTAAGTTTATAATCTAGAGTACCCTTAAGATATCTAAATACTTGTCTAATGCAGTCCAATGAGATTGGTTTGGGTTACTGGTGTATCTGCTTAGTCTTCCAATAGCAAATGCAATATCAGGTCTAGTCCTATTAGTAATGTACATGAGGGACCCAATCATTTGTGAATATCTATGTTGTTCTATAGGAGATCCTTCATTCTTCTTGAGAATAATATTACTGTCATAAGGGGTAAGGGCAGGTTTCTTGTCAAAATACTCAAACTTTCTTAGCATTTTCTCAATTGAATGTGCTAAGGATAGAGTATAGCCCTCTTTCCTTTCTAACACTTGCATTCCTAGGATCAGGTTTGCTACACCTAGGTCTTTCATATCAAACTGGTTAGACAAATAATTTTAGTTTATTTATCAGTTCCAGTGAAGATCCTAGAATAAGGATATCATCAACATACAAGCATAAAATAACACAACTTCTATTTGTATTTTTTGAATACAAACATTTGTCATATTCATTTGGTGCAAAACCAAATTCTATAATGACTTTGTCAAATTTCTTGTGCCAATGCTTGGGAGCTTGCTTTAGGCCATAAAGAGATTTTACTAATCTGCAAACCTTTTTTTCTTGACCTTTAGCAATAAAACCTTCAGGTTGCTCCATATATCTCTTCTTCTAAATCTTCATTTAGAAATGCTGTCTTTACATCCATTTGATGGATCAGCAAGTCATGAATGGAAGCTAAGACTAAAAGGGTTCTAATAGAAGATATTCTAGCTACAGGAGAGTAGGTATCAAAATAATCTAATTCTTTTTTCTGGGTAAAACCTTTGGCTACTAATCTAGCCTTATATTTTCTATTGTACCATCGGCTCTAAGTTTCTTCAAAGATCCACTTACACCCTATTGGTTTGCTGCCTAAAGGAAGGTCTGCTAAAAACCAAGTATTGTTCTCCATGATGGAGTGGTACTCATTGTTAATAGCTTCTTTCCAGAAAGGGGCATCAGGAGAGGATATGGCTTCTCCATAAGTTGAGGGATCATCCTCTATCAAAAATGTAAAGAATCCTTCTACTAATTAACTTCTTTTCAATCCTTTCTCTTTTACTCCTTCTAGGTTCTATGACTGGTTCAGGTAGAGAACTGGGTACTGGATCATGAGAACTAGTAGACGGAGTAAGAGATGGGTTAGAGGAAGATGAAAGGGTTCTATCATTGAAAGGAAAAATGTTCTCAAAGTAAACTACATCTCTATCTTCAATAATTGTGTTATTAGAGATTACATTTACTTCAGAATGGGTTACAAGAAATCTATTGGCATTACTATCTAGGGCATATCCTATGAATACAGCATCTACAGTCTTAGGTCCTATCTTCCTCTTTTTGGGTTCAGGAATTCCTACTTTAGCTAGACATCCCCAAACTTTGAGATAATTAATTCCAGGCATCCTACCTTTCCATAATTCATATGGGGTCTTATCATTAGTCTTACTGGGTATCCTATTAAGAATATAACAGGCTGACAATAAGGCTTCTCCCTAAAGATTATCAGGGGCACCTGAGCTGAGAAGCATGGCATTGACCATATCTAAAAGAGTGC
>JANAVB010022527.1:0-52887 GCA_029216955.1 Iris pallida | reverse complement strand
GGCAAAAGATAGCAAGATTCAGTCTATGATTCTATGATTGCTTGTTGGGGTTAGGCTTCATATTGTACTATACTCTAACTATGTCTTGGAACTATATATAAAATTCTACCCACCTTAGCTACTTACCTAGTCCTGTAAAGCATAGATTCCTATCTTCTTTTAAATAAAAATACATATATAATGGTTCTACACATGCTTAGGTCCAGCTTAAATACAAATCTACCCAGCTATTCTATTCAAACAAAAGCCTGTAGCCATACTTCATAAAATCTACCACAAGAGGTCCTATTTTCTTAGGGCACTATAACTAATACCAAAGTTTAATACCTAATCTCTCAAGTCGTATCTCTAGTATTCAGGATAAATTTTATCTTATTCTTCTAACAAGTCTCTATAGATATGTAAAACCTATAATCTATCATATCTGGTTGGGCAGGTGTAGGAATGCCTATCAATCGATAAAAATAATTTCTACCAATCAAAACTCCTATAAAATAGATTGCCACTCCATTCTAGTTGGTCTTTCTAGTATAGTTGTTCGGTCCTACTCGTACACACCTTAGATAATCACCTCCTACAAAATATTTCCAACATAGCTTCTATCCTATGATAAATTAAACCAAAGCTACCACAACTAGTATGGGAACTGATGGAACACACGATTGTCCAACAAATGCATAGATACAACATGCATTCGTCAATCCAAATGGCGTCAACATCTTGTATTGGTCGTAGCGAACTCTGAATGTTGTCCTTAGAATATTCTCTTTCCGTATCGTCACCTGATGGTATCACCGATCTCAAGTCAATAAAAAAATACTGTGCTCTCCTGCCAGCTGGCGAACTAGGCAATAACGACTATACTTCGAGCTACCAGAATGATCTTGGGCTTCAAATGATCAATCAATCTAATATGACGATCATCGACTCATTTTAAAGTATATCTATCAAGATTTTCTAAGAATGAGACTAGCTAATATTTAAAGTCATGGTTTAATTAGAGGTAATATCTCGATTCTAACAGTTCACCCACTTCTGTGCTTGGATTTTCTCCAATCGTCCTTCTAGCAATATGGTATTTTAAATGTGGTCTGCTATGTCCTAACCCTTATATGCTTGTCTACTAGGTAATGGCATGCTAATGCTAGACAATGCTTATATATGATGCCTTGACAACCACTTATTTATCGACTAATCTTCTAGTCATGGTTGTTAATAGGTACCTTCAGCTATTCCTATATGTATATAATAGTATATCTAGTCTAATACCGTCCTTGCCATTCTTCAAACAAATATTCTAGATTGACATCCTGACACAACCTATCATCACGCATCATTTTGATTCATTCCTTTGATAAGAATCTCCATAGTAAAGACCTTCAGGTCACTGTCCGAGGTAACTTTACGTATGCATACCATCATATTTTCTATATCCTTCAAATGAACATTTTCTAAACCTTATTGAAACCTTAAAATGTCTTTAAGGATTCTACAATACCTTATCGAACCATCCTTCCATAACAAAAAACTTTCAAATTCTTTCAACTACAGTCATTCATGGGGGTGATCACATTATAATTTGGAAACTGCATCTAACTCTAAAATTCTACTAGTCATTTCATTTATTATGATTGAAAAATATATCATACCTTCCTTTCCAAACCAAATAAAGCTTGTTATTTCTCTATCTCGTCTCTATCTATAATCTCTATATCATAGGTGAATGGTAGAATGGTTGTAGCACATTGATACTATAATTCTCGTTAGGGTTAAGTCTCCTATAAGTATTCTATTTTGCTAGTCTCGATCTATACGGTCTATCTAATTGAGGCGTCTATCCAAACCCTTACTACCTTAGTTTTAAAATACTCTATCAACTACCTTTTATTCTATGATAGAATATAATCCAATTGGTTTTTCAGGCACGAGTATTCGTCCTTCGAAATAGAAAAAAATAAAGTTCATTGTAATGAGTTCAAGAAGGAGGATTGAGTTCAATTTCTGAGTTCCAAGGGTGATATAAGAGCAAAAGAATTTTCAAGCAGTGTGTGGATGAGATCCTAAAACATATCAAATGATGCAGGCTCGTTCGGTACAATAGTAATCAAAACGATATGCTCTGACCTGTATAGGCCATCCACAAAATATGTAACACCCAAGTCCCAAAATACGTAGGACAAGAAATACGTATACATGCCAACTACGCATCAAGTGGACTCTAGCCCATCTCGAATACGTATAAGCTATATAGTAATGACCAACTATTTATATTAATCAATAATATCCCTAAGTCTCAATCCATAGTAATATAGAATACAAGAATGAATAATATAACATGGTGTGCACCCCATGCTATATTTATCCGAATAGACTCGAAAGAATAACTTGAGTCTACAATACTAGGCTAACAAGCAGAATATAAATAAATAGAGATGAATTATAACTGTAAGAGATAACTGAAACAGTAAATAGCAACCATCATCAACAACCAACTCTGCTCAGTCGAATGCCTAGAAGGATCACCAGGTCCTCAGGGGACATAGCAAGTACATACAACATGCCAATATATAGAAAAGGAAATATGATATAAGGGTATCTATTGTATCCAGTCTATGTGATAGGCATGTAAGAACATGTCCTAAAATATTAGATTTTGTCATCGAGGCTCACAAGCTCCTGAGCTGGCAATTGTTCCCAGTACCGACAATCAATCAATAAAAAATTGCCAGAAATCTGATACAGAGATAAAGGCATAGAATAATAACAGGCTATAATACAATTAGTCTGATATCATAGTCAGGTTCTCCCCACCCAATATCTAGTTAATCTAATAGTCAAGTCAATCATACTTTATCTAGAAATATGAACAATAATAACTCTATCAATTTAATGCGAAGTCATTACCATAAATAATCATGTAAACCTCACAATATGAACGTGTCGGTGTCCTGTGGTCACTTGTGTCAATAAACACGATTCAATGTGACGCAATGCCTAGTGTTGATACTCGACGTCGATAAAATAACATCGACACCCACATGTGATAAAGACAATAAAGTATCTACCAATCCTATGTCATGATAAACAAAGTAAAAAAAAATAGCAATAAAGAAAAAAAATTTATAGCAATTACAAGGTACACTTGCTTGTAACTTCTAACTGTGCGTATGTCTGACCAACTCCAAGTCCTCGCTACTCTCATCACGTCCACCTATAATAAATATTTTAATATTAGTAATTCACTACCACTCATCTTACATGGAGTTACCTTAGATAGACCATAATAATATAAGTTTCCAAACTAGTCATATTAACTTTTCTACACAATATAACATATGTGTCATTAAATCTACCCATAAAAATAATATATTAATAACATAAATCTTATTTTTAATTCTGAAAAAATATACAAAATATCTATAATATTATTGATTATATTTTATTGGTAGAAAAATAAGTATACAAGCCATATATTGATACTATTCCTAGACTTGGTCTATGATTTGAGTCTGAAAAAATATTTAGAATTCATTAATTCTAGAAAAAATTATATAAAGTAGGTAAAATTATATATTGATCATGAAAGCATGCACACCAATTAATTTGATAATGGTATACGAAGTTTCAAATCAATTGGGCACGTAGAACTCATGGATTTCGGTGTTTCGATATTACGGTAAAATGTCCGGATTTAAAAAAAATAGCAAACGAAACCAATGCTACAAAAGTATATGCGTTGAAAAGCTTAGGAAGTTTAGTTTCTTACCAAAAATATATGGAAGGTCGAAGTGGCTTGGAAGTAGATGAAAATTGGCTCACAATAAAACTAGTCTATTTTAGACACCTTTTCGTAGAATGGACGCCCCAGACAAACCGTTTGGAACTGTGTGGTTGGACAATTGGATATAAAATAGATACAATGATCTTTCTATTAGTTTTAGATTCATGAAAAGACGAGGTCGTAAACTACACGAAACTCTAAATACAAAACAGTGTACCAACTGTGACAAATTCAGACCTGGTTTCCAAACTTTGGATGAATTTTAAGCTCCGAACTCTTCACAAAGTTGTTGTGGCTCCTCGGGGGCTTGCTAGGATGAAGGAGAAGGTTTTATGGCTGAGGTGGTGGTGGTGAAGGAGGTGGAAGGGTCGGTTTTGGTGAAGTTTCTGTCGGGTATAAAACCACCCTATGCGCGCAAGAGAAAAGTAAAAGATGCTCTCGGTTTTGGATATATGTATGTGAAAACTGTGAGAAAAAGGAGGAAGGGCTAATGTTTATGTAGGAAAAAGATGTTGGAAGATATGGGTTTTTGTTTGGTGGGATTGTGGAGATTTGATGGTTTAAATCGAAGGTGTATCTCAAAGATTTGATTGTGTCCAAATTAGGAAAGTTGTTGTGAAGTTGATTTAAAAAAAGATTTAAATAAATATGGCTACCATTAATTCAAAAACTTAGTACAAGGGTACCCTAGAATAGTCTCCATGGGTCCTTAGTTGGATTAGTTTTGTGTCGATAGAATTTTTGTGATCGATTTGAGTCCAATATATCTATAGTTTCGACTTGTGTGGCACTTAAAATTAATTAGCACATGGGAATCCAATTGAGCGCATACTATTAACATGTGTGTAGTAGGCTCAATATAGGTCAAAACCATATATTGGATCGTTTGGGTTGGAACGATGTCGATCCCCGAATCAAAATTAGAAAAAGTCAATATTGATATATCTTTGGGTGGGATATGATATATCAAAATAAAGTGTAGAACATGAATATGGAACTAGATATAATTGTCGTGCTTCAAAAATCAAATCTACGGTAAAGTACCTCTATAGTCAATATTGATTATAAAATATAGTTTAAATTAAATATCTATATTAAATAAATAAAAATAAGATAAAATAATATACAAAAAAATTAGGGGGCTTACACGGACTTCCCATGCACAGACTGCCCACGCGTAAACTATCCATGCGTGGACTGCCCATGCGCGGACTGACCATGCGTAGACTGTCCATGCGCATGATTTTGATGGCATGACTTCCGATGCACATAGTTTGATGCGCATGACTTCCGATGCACATGATGTCTGATGCGAATGACTTTCGATGCATATGATTTCTGATGCGCATGACTTTCTTATGTGCATATTTTTCTATTTTTGACGTTTATCTAGTGTTAGTTGCTTTTATTTATTGAATTGAATTTCCACCTTGGCCCTAGCATAATATGAACTAATATGGTGCCTATGTGCTCCATGCTCCTGCTTGACCATGTCCTAACTTGACCGTTATACATGTGCTGGTATATCCCTGACCAAGTATTGAGATAGTATCTGCGCATGCATCGAGGTGTTGTTTCCTATGAACACTGAGGTGCTATTACTGCCTGCTATGAGAATTGATATAGTTTGTGTTAGTACATTCATAATTTCCCAGCACTATCATAGTATACGGTCAAGGACATCAACGTGGTATAATAAATGTTTGTAATGCATTACACTAAGGATGTATTTAGATTTAGAACTCTATGAGCCGATGTGGATTCATACTTAGGGTACACGTACTACGGTATGACTCCTAGGAGGATGAACATGTGACTACGATATGTAAATTCCAAAACCCATATAGGGTTAATCTAAGCAACTTAAATGGGTTGAAGCATTGGGTGGGAACGAGATCTCGAGATCGTGCATGCTGGCCACCACAGATGTTGTATTTCATCCACCCTAGTAGAGTACAATATTTGACTAACTGTACTGAAACGAGCCAGCCTTTCCCTATAGGAAGGTTGGAACTGTTACTACTCAGCTTGGTAACCTAGCAAGAGACCGACGTTTACTGTTGGCTGTTGTTTCATATTGTTATATACATGGTTGGTTAGCCGCTTCGACAAGTGCTGTAGACCCCCTAAAATTTTGAAATTATTTTTTATTATTTATTTGACTTAAATAGGGTTTTATAGTATTTATAAATATTTTTAATTAAATAGTTATTATTATAGATGACCTTGGCCATGATTAATATTTGGAGTACAAGATGGCTAGGAACTGTGGCATGGATAGTATAGTCGTATGCTTTGACTAGTGTTTTAGCCATGGTAGGGAAGATCGAGCCATAAGTGTGTCCCAACTAGGAAAATCAGTCAAAGTTGTGACTTAACCCCTATAAATAACTTAATTATTTATTATTAATTAGTTATATAAGTCTTTCTGACTTTTTAGGAGATCCGGTTGTACCAAATCTTTCCGAGCTTCTTCCAAGTCAAATCCAAACCCAAGTTGGCATATAGGGCATCAAAATACACCTATATATATATATATATATATATATATATATATATATATATATATATATATATATATATATATATATATAAATTGATATATTCCTATTTATAGAAGTTTTTATATATATAAATAGGATACCTACATAAAATCCTAGTTACTATTACCAAAAATAACCCCAAGCCCTAACCTGCGCATGGCCAGCCTATAAAGAGTAGCCTTATTCTGGTCGCCCCTCTAAATAGCAGTCCACTCCTTTTAAGTGTATGATAATATGCATAAACTTATCTTATAATCCATCCTTAACTATATAATATATATAATTAGATATATATATATACAAAACCCTAAGCCTAAAACCCAACAAACCACCAGCTTGGATCGACCCTCTCAGCCTAAACTGGAGGGCAGAGGCAGAAATAGCTACTTGGGCCGATCACATAATCCTAAACTTATGTATAGCTGGACACTCCCACATATATAAGGAAAAAAACCTATGTAAACAAACCCTAACCCTAATAATTTCCTTTCTTTCCACCCACCACCCGTACAGCCCTGTACTTTTTCTACCAGCCGAGCAGGCAGTCGAACCAGCACCTCTTTATCTCTTCCATCCCCTTCCCACCATTGGGTTATAAAGAAGTAGGAGGAAGAAACACAAGTTGTTGTTCCCAAGTAAGTCTCTTAAAAGTCATAAGCCCTCCATTAATTTTTCCAAGTACACATGGCTTCTCCATGACAGAACATTAAATATATTGGAAGAATAGTTGCATATACACCCTCCCTTTTTGATTTATTAGTATAGTTCCATAGAAAATTTGCACCAAACCCCTCCATTCCATACACATGGCATGCTCAACATTCATGCTCTCATTTGACACATGAAAGAAAGCAACTCATGATGCCATGGGCACCACCTATATTCCTTCTCGTCTCATCTAAGTATGATTTACCAAAGAAGGAGTAGTAACTTGCTTTTAACCCCTCTATTATTTTCCTTTGGCATCTAACCCTTTAATTGCTTGTACTATTTATAAGTAGGTCCCTTCCTCTTCTACTCACAATTTTTGAGAAAATTATATGTGATATTTGCATAAAAGACCCTATAACATATAATATGCTACAAACATGCATAATTCTTTAGTTAAACTAGTATATTATAATTAATAAAAAGATTTATTTAATAGGTTACTTAAAAAAGAACACAAATAATAAGATATTAATATATGTAGTTATATATAAGAATATTGATATTGTTTGTACACATGTGTATTCTTGGGTAGGCTTTGCTATTTGAGGACTCAATACGGACTTGGGCAACTAGCAGGCAAGTATACCTTGCCTTTCTTTACAGTTTATTTACATGCTTATATTCCTTCTTCTTTTGTTTTATTTCATTACTAGTTTCTTTCATTGATTGTTGATATGTGTTCTTTCATATTATGTATATTAGTTTAGTTGTCTCGTTCATATATCGTCATTGTTCATGGTTTGATATTGTAGTTTATACCGGATTTGTTCTCACGTATACCTTGGCTGAGTCATATCGTGTCGTAGGACAAGTACGACATAACAGAACTATTTTTCCTATTTTAGTTTATTCTCAACCTGAAAGTCCACACTAGGGGCGAGGGTTGGTTGTTGTTCAAACCTGAGAGTCCATACTAGGGACGAGAGTTTGGTTATTTGTTTGACTTCTTGCCATGTGTTCACGTAAGAACTTGGCAGCTGTAGAAGCATAGAATTTCAGGCGCATCTAAGGTCAAAACTCCTATGTGCCTTAAAGTGCCATACGCTCTAAAATAGCATGTGCCGAAAGACCAAAGATAGAATAATGGCACATCAGAAGACAGCAAAGAAAAGAGGCACATGAAGATCAGATTTTTATTTCACATGAAAGTCTATTACATATCTGAACTCTTTGTTACAATAAAAAGTCTACTATAAAGAAGCCTAGCCTAGACTAAAAATTGGGCGCATCACTCTGACGTCTAACTGGCGCATCATTCCTTCTCATCAGAGCGAATTATTTCCTCGTTAACGCACGAGTGCTTCGGCTAATGAAGCATTTATTAAGCAGAACGCAGGTTGGCAATCAATCCAAATCCAGTGGCTCTTCTAGCATAATAAAAGTCGAGACACGATGACCCCGATCTTTGGATGCAACAGGCACCCAACACTATTTCATAGAAGAACACTGCCGACAAGGGGTCCGAACATAAGCTATTGTTTCTATAGCTCTCCCGGCGCATCTCAGTCTCTTGAAAGAGTTTGTCATCAAAATCAAAGTTTCTTTGAGTGAGGAGATCCATAATCTGCAGTATAACATTTTCCCAAGGAGGAGGATCAGTAGAGTTCATCTTAAATAACAAGTTTGGGTGAAAAAATGAGCAAACTCTCTACACTGCTATTTATAGGCCAGGACAAATCAAATCTATGCGCCAAGTGGCAATTTCTCCGATGTCAGTGCAATAAACTTGCATTAATGGTGATGAATTTGCCACCTCAAATTTAGCTAAGTCAAAGAGTCATCAATGCCTAAAAAGACTCAGTAAGACTGACCAAAGGAGATGCGCCACGTAGCAGATGTGCCCTTCAGCACCATGCGCTCCATACCGATGTACCCAATGGAGCGCAGACAGATGCACCTACATAAGCTCGTCACCTATCAAAGCATTTAATGCTACATGACAGAAATTACAACAACACGCATCTTGAAGTATGAGCAGTCAGCTTTTGCAGAAGACGAAGAGATGTAATCATCATCCATTTGTCGGTTACGACTGTGCTCTACTACGTGGCCGAATGATCATTCGCATGCGCCTCCATAGCCATGTGCCCAGAACTCTGCATGTGTCTCAAAAGCCATGAGCTCAGACTCACTTCTGACCTCAAAAGTCAAAAGCCGAGTCTCTTCATGTGTCCAATCCTAGGCGCATCCACCTAGATCAACGTACAAAGATCTCTGAGCCATGAACATGCGCCCTGTGTCAATGACTCAGTTCTACCTACGAATGGGTACCAACCACCCAAGATCTTATAAATAACCAAATCTCAACAACTACCATGTGTCAGCTCTTCCGCAGCTTAACAGTACAGTTTGAACAGATTTAGCTCCAGCTCTCTGGCGTATCGTCCTTGCGCCCAACAAAGTCAGCCATATGATGTCCCTATATACAAGTTCTCCATGCGCGCGTCACATATGTGCTTATAAGCAGATCACTCTACTGCCTATAATAGAAGGATCATTCCTTTATTTAATCTCTCGACGCCCCACTTCTTGAACATTTTTTCAACCACTTCAGCATCCAGAGCACTTGCAAGAGTCCTAATCCTCTTCAAGTCGTTGTTCGTTCCAGAGCAACCTACACTTTCAGAGAGTTCGAGATCATCATCAGATCGTCAATGGAGTCAAAGAATTACCATTCACTCTATCGTCATGGTTCCCAGATAAAAAACAAAAGTGTACTCTAAGGATTACATTAGAATTCTATGTTATACTCTGTTCTGTTTGTAATTAAATACAAAGTTTATTCCATAACTTGTTTAATGGCAAACAAGCTGACGACTCTGCTGAGGACCACTTTCTCTTCCAACGAGAAGGTCGTGATACAATCTGATAATAACATGCTTGGCTCCTCCTAGAAGACACTGGTGGTACGCCTCAATCAATAGGTGTATAAGGAGTTTATCTTTGAAGGCAGTACGAGTCCTTCGAAGTGGCTGCCAAAGTCGAAGAAGACTCGCCAAGTCTGGGGCACAAAGGCGATGCGTCGAGCACCACGACTGAAGATGCTGCACCATCGCAGCCATTCCTTCATGCTGATGTTCTCAGCAAGCAAAATGTTGCTGCTGGTGCAGCGCATCTGCCAGGAAAGCACAATGCTAACTGCAGCTCCCAACCTTATTCTTTCCAGTCGAAGAAGATGCACCGACGGAACAAATGCATAGCCGCTTTCTCGCACATGAGCTCTGATGTGCAGGGGAAGACCACTATCTTTGATAGAATCACTCATTTTCATGGCCATGAAGAATTGGATTCTGAGTACTATGCGCATTTACGGGCTAGTAAAAAAAAGTCTAAGACAGCACGGGCTATGTGCCCCAACGTGCTATGCTAGCAGCGAACCAGAAATGTGTGCTGAAAGTCATATGCGCAGCTGATGGTAAGATATACTGAGTCGAATTGGGTGCTTGGCACTAGCAATGAGCCGACTCTCGAAGTCCCTTTCCCACTTGGGCACATCCACCCCGCATGAAACCAAGCTTGGTGGGGAAAATCTTATGGATGTAAACCCATGTACCCACGTAGGTTGTGCACATGAAATGTGTTCAACTCACTATACATGTTTCTCTTCCACTAACGATCTGGGTGCATTTCATGCGCTGGAACTAGATCAGGGGGCATATCATTCATATAACTACCCCAGCGCTTGGCCCTGCCATGTGTCTGAAGTGGGTGCGAATGTGAAACTATCCTCACACGATATACGTAATGTGATCACTCACAGACGTAGATTGGGAGAGATGGCCTCCATGCACGATGATCCCCTCGCGAGACATACTTGTTCTATGGTCACCATCAATTGCTGCTATTGTAAAACAACGGCTGCACCACCAAGGTAGTCTATATTCCAGCGGTTGCAACCTACTGCACCCATCCGACATTCCTTGAAAAGGGATACCAATCGATGATGATACAGAACCTTCGGTCGACTCATGCCATGTCATCTCCAATTCCCATATATCTGGAAGAAACATAAAAACCACCAACTCCTCGGCCTCGGCTGGTCCATCAAAAAGCCGACCGAAGAAAAGAAAAGTAGCAGTCTCGCCAACCGGGGTATTCCAGAATACTCGGTTGAGAAGAAAGATGATACAAGTCGGGGGTGATCAGACCTTGACTGTCCACGATAACACCTCGTTCGAGGATGAGAATATCCATCAAGGAATCGGCACTGATGTAGCTGGGGGTAGCCAGTACGTGGCATCAGAAGAAGACGCTCTTAGGCCAACCTATCACAAGAAAGCAAGGCCGGAACTGAAGCATCGGCCGATCCACCCACTTCTACCCATGTCATGCCTGTCTACATGGCATGGGGTGGCAACAAAGAAGAAGTAGAAGCTTCAGCTCCGAATTCTTGTACGGTACATGGATACCTTGGAAGTTGGACTCAAGACTCTCTTCACCACAAAGCAATCCATGACCCAAATGATGTTTGAGATTCAGAATACTCTAACTTCTCAACCTTTGACAAGGGCACTGGTATCTAACAGTCCTGATCCTGGGGCTAACGGAGAATCAAGTATACCCCCTCAATGGGTGTCTTTAGGAACAGATCATCATACTGTACCTCGGACATCAGCTCCTTTGGGTACCGAGCTTCACACTTTACCCCCTCACTTTCTCTTAGCTTTACGGAGGAGCTGGTTGAGATAGTAAGAGACTTGCGCAATCACTTTGAAGCATGAACTAAATAGGAGGAATGCCAAAAGCTTAGGATTCGGCAACCTTATCCTTCCGAGTGGAACAAAGTGCTTTGTCCCCCAAATATAAACCACAAACATTGTCACCATTTTACAGGAAAGAGTCTTCCCGCCGATACTTGACCTACTTCCTATTTGTAATGGGACATCTCCCGAAGGAAGATGCCCTACTTACAAGTTTGTCAATCGGGGTGCTGAAAGGAGTTGCCTATGACCGGTACTGTAGTCTTCCTGACAACTGCATATCCTCTTTCGATGACTTAACGCATCTTTTCCTTGACCAATTCTACTACAGAGGAAAGGACATGATGATTTCGTCTCTGACAGAAGTGGTTCCAAAAGGAGAAACAGACCCTTCGAGCTTTCATCGAGCGCTTCTGTCAGACATTGTTTGCAAAACAAAAGTTTGATTTCTACAAACTAAGAAAGAGTACAAGGGATAAACATAATCTTCTGCTAAAGTGCTGTTGCATCCTTCAGAGGCTCGTGTTTTCGATATCACATCGTCCAAGGGATAAAGTGATCGTCTTCTGATCAGATTCCTATAGTTATACTTCCCCAGAAATCAATTATACTCTTGTACACTTTCTTAGTTTATAGAAATCAAACTTTTATTTTTGCAAACAGGCATATTTAAGGTTACCTCTAGGTATACCATAGCATGTGTTGATAGATTCCTGCAGCATGAATATAACGCCCGCAATCAAGCTTTGGCTCGACTCCACGCAGCCTCCAGATTGGAGTTCACTAATCATCGGTGTCGAAAGTGCCGAGAAGAGGCACGTAACGCTCTACTTTTGGTGGTTAGATTTCCTACAATCGATGACAAGGGGAAACGCGCTGCCAACAACAACAACGGGCACGAACCGAAGGAAAAGCAGGCATTGATTATGAATGCCTTGAAAAGCACACAAAGTCCCATTCAAGAACTACAGCCCGTACCAAGATTGGAGGAAGTTTACTCCTTCAATGATAAAGATGCCCTATAGCTCTTCGAGATGCTGAAGCAAAGCGACAAGATCAAGTTGCCGGATCCAAAGTGTCCCGACAAGGTTGACAGGGTAGGTGACCTGAGGTACTGTCACTACCATCGGTTCGTCGGGTATCCAACCCGAGAATATTATATCTTGAAGAACTACATACAACGCATGATCAATGCGAATGTTATCTCTCTTGATTATGAAAAAAGATAGTCTCCGTCAACATAGTGTTACTCCAGTTTGGCACCTTGCCACCTACTGAAGATCAAGATAGCATTGTCCCTATCCCAAAGGCGATGATGGAAGTAATCAACCTTTCACCAACTCGTGACAATGTGAGTGGGCTAATACCACTTACAATGTCCCGGGGAGAGGTCATGTGGGTCCAGCTAGATCTAGCTTCGAAATTGACTCAACCGGGGGTATATTCTATCTCCAAGACCAGAGGAAAGAAAACCAAGTCATGTCAAATGGTTTCTTCCTCCCCTGAGGAGGCCTTTCCCGTTTAGATGCGTTCGCAGTAGAACATCCAGGAAGAGGAGGCTCCGGTCGAAGTGGCGCCTCCTATAACCACCATGGCTGTCCAAGGGGAAGGTTCATCCCAACCTCCAGCAGTCGACAAACAGAAGCAGAAGGAGGCTCGTTTTGACAGGCCTCTATGTAAAGATGGTGCTCTGGGTTAACTAAACCCTACAACTTCGGCATACTGGCACAGCTCGCTAGTACTCTGGCTCGGCTATCCCAATTTGAGCTCCTCCGACTATCCAAAGATACTCAAGAAGCTCTATGTGGATCATTAAAGGATGCTGAGTCTTTCATCAGTCAGGTTAAACAACCTAAAGAAGATCCAGCAGCATATCTGTACATCACGTTCACTCAGCAAGACATGCTACTCAAGAACAACCGACACAATAGACCGATGTATTACACAGGATATGTCGTTGCCATCAAGGTGGATAGGATGTAGATTGATCCTGGGTCTTCCCTCAGCATTATCCCTTAGACTCTGCTCCAGACATTAGGGTTCCCGATGCATCGCTTGACTGCATACAACACTATAATTAGTGGCTTCAACGCTAGCAAGAGCGAACCGGTGGAAAAGATCCGACTGAAATATCAGATCGGTGATCGCCAGATTGAGGTGACTTACTACGTCGTAGATACGAACGTCAATTATAACATCCTACTGGGGCGGCCATGGATACATGAATACATGGTGGTGCCGTCTACTCTCCACCAATGCATGAAATACGTATCCACCAATGGCATAGTCAGGAAGGAGTTTGCTGATGTCTATCCCTTCGGAAGGATTGAAGCCTTTTTTATCGACTCTAATTTGTACAAATCAATTCATCTGGATGATGAAGCCAACGATGCCGAGGATAAAGCAGAAGCCGACATTGAAGCAAAAATGACAACCAATACCCCTCTAAAGGTGTGACTTAAGGAAAAACATCCCCAAGCATCGGCCCGTATCGTGGTCAAGCTACGTGGGAAGGCACCAGTCTCTCTTGTTGAAACAACAACTGAAGCCCTCTGAAGATACGACTTAAATGAAGACCTCCCCAAGTGTTATCTCCTCTTATGGTTAAGCTACACGGGAAAGTACCAGTCAGAGGTACCTCTTAAAGTATGACTCAAGGGAAAACCTCCCCAATCGTAGGCTCCCTTCGCAGTCAAGCTACGAGGGAAGGCCCCAGCAACTCTCTTAGTACAGGTCTAAGGGCCAATACGGGTCGGACTCCCGATGAACTCTCCCGAATCGCCCAAGGCCACTCCGGTTCTCAATGACGAGGAATTGGAAGAGCATATATCTGCCAATGTCGATGCCCCGTCTCTCGATGATGTAATTCTCCGAGACAAGATCCTGTATTTTATCAATAAAAGGCTGTCTTTGAATTATTTTAGTTTTCTACATTGGAATGCCATGTATACTCTAGATAATTCCTTATAGTCGTTGCAAACTCAAATAACGACTATTAATTATGTAAATCAAGTTGTCCCGTACCAAGGAGTCTGTTATATAATTCTGTCTCGAAACTAGGACGAGAAACCTATAATCTTCGGCAAAGTCGAGCGTCATCATGACCTCCCATCAATCGAGCCAGAACCTGACACGATAGAATACAAGTATATCTGTACACCAATCAAGAAAAGTACCTCATCCAAAAGATAGGTTATGACTTGAAAAGCGGTCAAGATCTAAACTATGGCAAAGGCCACCGTCTTCTTTTATGGCCCCCATCTCTAAAAGGGAAGCCATAAGAATTCTACCATCGCACTCGACGGGGGGTAGGCTACATCACACCTCCCACAACCTCGGAGAGTTCAGAAGCGGAAGAGGCTACACACTCTCACTCATCTGAAGCTTCAACTTGGGACTCCGACACCAATATCGGCCCGATCTTCAGGAAAGTGTTCTCAGTCAATATGACATCCATATATCCTTCAGAAGAAGAGGACGATGATCAAACATTAGAGTTTTCCGAGGAAGAACCTTGGGCTCAACGCCTAGGTTCACAGTAGGAATCTCGCTTCGAGCTACAAGAAACCCTACTGAAGATAAAATTGAGCAGAACGACCTGGGAGATGAATCTTTGTCCAAACCCATATTCATCAGCAAAAGCTTGGCAGAGGAAGATCGCGAATCTTTAGTTCGACTTGTCAAAGAATATATCGACGTCTTCGCCTGGATCCATAAAGACATGTCGGGTTTAGACCCGCATGTCGCATTGCACAAGCTTAACATCTTACATAATACTAAGCCTGTTAAGCAGCAATAGTGACACTTTCGTCCTAACATCATGGCCGACATTGGCAAAGAAGTGGATAAACTCTTAGATAGTGGGTTTATTCATAAAGAATAACATCCATATTGGGTGGCCAATATCATTCCTATTAATAAAAAGAACGGGAAAGTCCGAGTCTGCATCCACTTCTGGGACCTCAACTCCGCTTGCCCGAAAGACGAGTTTCCATCCCAATCACCGACGTAATGATCGACAACACATGTGGCTTTGAATGCATGTCCTTCGTGGATGCATATTCAGGCTACAACCAGATTAAGATGTTCCCAAATGATAAAAAACATACGTAGTTCAAGAGTCCAAAGGGGGTTTATTGCTACACAGTGATGCCTTTTGGTTTGAAGAATGCGGGTGCCACATACTAGTGAGCTATGAGCACCATCTTTTGCCAACACCTCCGAAAGACAGTCGAATGCTATTTTGACGACATTGCTGTCAAGAGCCGCTTGTGAAACAATTACTGCATGATGTGAAGACAGTCTTTGATCGCATACGAGCACACTAGCTTAAGATGATGTCATGTCCCACACCCGCTTTTTCGGATATGAGACGTGTCCAAGCCAGCCTACGCCGCAGAGTCGACGGTAGAACGATGTCAAGCCCGCAAGAAATAAATGCTCAAAATATAACATTTGCTGCTCATTCACAATTCTAAATTTATTATAACATTTACAATATTTATAATTAAAGAAAATACAAGATTTAACAATTAATGAAATTGATACAATTGCTATCTATTTCTAGGTTGACATCTGCATACCCATGCCTCCCCAGTGCTAAGAGAGATTGCGACTAAACCTGAAAAATGTTGGTTTCCAGTCAGGAATGGAACAAGTACACAAGCTGACGGCAATGCGAAAACACAATAGAATTAACAAGACATAAAAATAACATATGAGATATAAAAACTGGAAAGAACTGATGACATGGCATGGTGGAGAAGAAAAGGAAAAATAAATAAAAGACAACTACCTATGTGGTGTGAAATATCTGTTTTGACATGTGAACGGCTAGGAGGTAAATCCGGCACACTGCACGTGTCGTGTGCAGCTGCTATCATGCAAGAATAGATATTTTGGAGATATTTCTGGGTAGTCCACATGTCTACTAAGATATTTCTCCTCCCGAATACTCCGTGTGACGAGCATGTCAACAAGCAGCAAGATATATGTATAAACATGAAATGAGAAGACTACTATGAATCGAAAGCAATCAGAAAGTGCACTTGCCTTGATTGTTGCAGGTTGATTATCAAGGTTGATACGGTGTCCAGAGTACTCCAGCTGTAGCAAGGGTGTAATATATTTCAGTTATAAAGTTCAAGTTATCTACGTGACGTGTTGGCGTTCTAAGTCTAGTTGGGCTAGACACGGGTCTTGCCGTCATGGCACACCATGCTAATTACTAGCTATTAACATCAATACAATACATATATAGTCTATTTACAGATACAAATACAGTTTTGCTAAGTTAGATTAACAAGTCACGGGTTGTCTAATTTAAAAGCATTAATATACACTACAGGATTATCGGTTTTAATAGTTAAACACATTAAAAATATTAAAATATTATTTCTTTTAGGTTCAATTATTAATATTAGAATTTTCAACAAAGTATCATAATTTCAGAAACAATTACTATTTATTTTAAATAGAAACTATTTATTTTTAAATAAAATTTAATTACTTGTTTAAATGATCTATTTTTAATTCTAGCAAAACAAGCCCAAATTCAACATGTAAATATACTACATTTATCTACAAAATCTACTATTTAAATATAAATTTTATTTATTTTTTTGACAGAGGTAAATAATTATTAAAATCAAAATACTAAAATAATTATTATGTATTAATTTTTCTAAATAAAGAAAATAAAGTATTAATTTAATTATTCTGTAAAAATTACGTATAAGTTCTACATGAGAAAACACAATTTACCATATTTTATCTCAATTAAATACTTTACTTAAACACAAAATACATATGGAATACATTAATATAATCCTTTAAATACAAATATACATTTAAATTTATCTAATGTTTTTAATTATTTAAAAATATAAAAAAAATAATAAATCCTGGAAAAGTATATAAATACATTATATAAATTTACTAATTATCATTTCATTATTTTAGTTAAAAATATTAAATAAATACACAAGTACATTTAATATACAGTGGGTATAATTCTAAATATAGTATTTATAATTAACCGTATTTAATATATTTACTAAATAAACCCAATAACCTATTGGATACCCAACCCATTATCTACAGTAACAGGTTTTACTGTTTGAAACAGGTCTGAACCCTAACCACATGACTGTTACGAAACAGTGATAAAAACAAGGATACAGGCACAAACTCTGACATGTTATTAACGTGTCTGATCGAAATACGGGTTTATGACACGAATTTCATCATGTCCAGAAATCGTGTCAGGATCAGGGGTACAAGACGCATAACATGGGTGAAAACGAGAAGTAGTCGAGTGGTGTTAGGGGCTGTTACCGGCGTGTCGGTCGGTGTCAAAGCCGAGATGGGTGCAGACGCGTCAAGGAAGGAGATTGATGGTGCAGGACGATTCGCCTGAGGATACGGATGCTGAAATCGGTCTTCGTTCGTCACGTCGAGGTGTAGGTCGCCATCAAGAAGGATTTTAGGTTTTCGGTGACAGAGTTTGCAGATTTAAAAATATGGGAATTAGGGTTTTAATCCATTCGAATTTGTAGGAGGAAACAGATCCTAGTTTGATAAGGATTAGAAATATGATTTTTATTTGATTTGATCTTTAAGAAATTAGAAGTTAGGGTTAGGGTTGCGGCATCGGGTTGGGGAAGGAAATCTACAGTAGCTTATAGTTTGCAAATAAGCCCCTCCTATGTTCTAATATTTACCCGCTGCGTTGTTTTGCAAATAAAATTTGCATAGATTGACTATTTTAATTGCAATTAATCCCTTGACCTTTCTGTAATTGCATTACAGTTATAAAAACATTTATAAAATTACAAATTATCTTTCAGAAAATTATATTGAGGTCCCCAGTCAATTTTAAATTACATTCTTAGTCACTTTGTACTCCAATTTCTAACTATGACTGAAATCTTCTACCGTAATAATAAACTAATTAATTATTTATAAAATCTAAAAATCACCCTTTGAATAAAATAAATAATAACAAAATATTTCTAAATTTTTGGAATGGGGAGCTACAACTCTATCCACCTTAAAAATAATTTCGTCCTCGAAATTCTAATTCATAACTATTCCTTAAAATTTTAAAAATCTACCTTAACCTCAATCTCCTTAAATTTTAATTCCTTAAAATATAGTTTGTAATCGTATCTTAGCCATATAGCCTCCAGGACTTCTACCCACCTTTGGTCACACTACTCCTCAAACTAAAATCTTAAAATCTTCTAACTGGTTGCTAAGAATCCTACCAACAAATATCTAGGCATATGGTATCTTTAATCCGCTCCTATCCATCAAACAACCCAATATTTAATAAGCAATAATTTCATACAAGTAGCTAAGAATTACTGATAAATTCCAATAAGCATGACCATTCGTTGCTCCGAAATAGGAAGGACATGAAGATAAGGAAGAATAATCGAGAACAATTATGAAGTTTTAAGACCGGTAGAGAGTATTCAATGATACAGATAGAAAGTAAGTTCATGAACATATTGACTCATTTGCTAGATTGGGCTACTCTAGTCCAACTTGCTAAACTGAAGTACTCTTCATTTCCTAGAGGGGCTTGCAATCCATACAATACAGGAGTTCCGCTCTCGAAATTCTAAACAAGGTTCTATAATTGAACGGAATTTGAGAAATCAAGATTGTGATCTTTTTCGTAGTTATTTAAACACACGAGCAAAGAATATGAATGCAATACAAGATCGTATCGCGACTTCTCGGTAGATGGGATAAAGGTTACGAATGGATTCCTATTCTAGGGGTGGAGATTACATAATGGATACAGGGTTGATTTCAAATAGTTCAGTTCTATAGTCCAAATATGGTGGTATGCATGGATGGGTGTTACTGGGTCTTAATGGGTTCCCTATTTGGACATAAATCGTTGGTTGGATGAACCTTGAATTTTAATTTATATGGACTGAACAAGATCCCAGGATAAAACTATGTCTACTAGGTTAGGGTAACCTAGAATAGGCTTTAACTCAAGTGGTTGAGCTAGTTGTCAGTCAGGTTGGTTAGCTAAGTTCCTAAAGTCCAAAATGCTCCTTTGGTGACTTTTGTGTTTAAGTAGCACAAGAGGCCTCTATCGAGTGGCGTACTAGTGGTATGTACGTAGTAGGCTTCAAGTCGACCATAATTATATATTGGGTCGGATGAATTGAGTCGATGTTGAGTCTCTAATTGTAGTCGAAAAAGTATACCGGTAGTATGGTAAGGGACATAGCTAGTCCTTTTAACCTGAAAGTCGTAGCACAAAAATAGAGTACAAGGGGACGGGTTTGAGTGGGACATGATATACCTAGATGAAGGTGGACTCGTCTAGATCTTGCATATAAAATTTGTTGGAAGGTAATAGCTGGTCACGTGCTCCGAATATTAATGACACGGTCGGGGACACAAAATGATCTAAAAGGGAAGTGGGAGTCCATGGGGCACTAATTATCATGCTAATGGAAATTATTCTAATCAATTGGTAATAGTCGTATATCCCAAAATTGAGAAGGCTTACAGTCTACCCACCTTAGAAACTAGGATATGATTTTAGGAATGACGAGGTTAGAAGAATTTCAAAGCCCGGATATAGTACCTCGACTCTTGTTAATAAAAAATAAGGCACAGTGTACCAGAATATGGTAGATGTAGGTCAAGTCAATGATCATTCCTCAATAAGTGAGAAACGAGGGTGTATAATAACACATGGTCGATAAAATAGAGGAACATACACATCCATAGTGTACAAGAGTTATCGACGGGGTAACCAACTCTAAGGTAAAAGATTTCTAACAACTGAGTCGTAAATTTCTATTTGTGTCAAATCTGCCAGACTATTGTCACAAGGGTTCTAGTTAAAGTAAGCTTCAACAAATAATTAGAGGCTCACAACAATTGGTCTCTTGAGAATAGATAGTCCCCTAGGTTGGCATTTTGTCTAAGGGTAAAACTCTAATTATTCTCAAATTCAGATGGTTAGAAGGTCCCAATAGTAGTTTGAGGGTCGAGAGGAGGATGAGTAACTCAAGACAAGGTTTCAGTCACTGGCTGGCCGTGGATAGCTATACTTGTTTACACAACTATCATAGTCATGGAGATACTCTGTATCTATCTACCAATTATGAGCTTTTGTCTTTCCAAATCAGTGAAAGACAAAACCAATAAGGAGTTCAAGAGGGGGTCACTGAGTACAATCATGTGATTCAAGGGCGAATGTATTATTTCAAGAGGGATTGTCAAAGCAGTCGCGGATGAGATTCTAGATACCTCTATATCTCATTCCACGTAGTGTAATTAAATGGAGAGCGAACCAAATGTATCATGGTTGATTAGACTGTAATACAATGATTCTGATTAGACAATATGTTAACGGGCGTCCCCAATAAATATATGTCCTGAATCAAGCTCGATAAAAGAGTAAGCTTGCAAAACTATGCTGTAATAGCAGCGTTGGTCAAGATAGTCAAAATACAAGTGTGCGAGATTTTTGAAAAGGGATACAAGTAGTTCGAGTTTTGAGGGAATTAAAAACCTTACATGGTGTCATTGCTTATATAGGCATCCTACTATCTTCTATCCATAAGGTCTTGGTCGACTAATGGGTTATGGACTTCTGAATTCTATATTCTTAGTAAACCTATTGGCGTCAGTCAATTACCTCGTCGATAGTCACCATAACCACATAATGCGAGGTAGGGAGACATGCTACGGAACTTATAGAGCTCCCACTAGTATTGGCTTTGGATCTTATGGAACATACAGGGCATTTCTATTCTCTATAGTATCCCAAACTTGTAATCACGTCTGAAGTTATTTCACCGGAAATTATGCCTCGCCTGTATACTCTGGCTGTGACAAACCCTTGGTTCCGTGATTTCAAATATGTTTTGCTATCAGATACTCTACCATACATCGACACAAGGTCTAAAGAGGTCAACGAAGATATAGTTTTAGCAATGTTCCATAAACTATGATTCTTCGAAATAATTTTAATTCTGTGGGTTGTGCCTCGCCAGTGCGCTGCTGGCTGCAGTGAACCCACATTCTCCACCCTCAAATAATTGACGACAGTACGCTGCTGCCTAACCATTATGAGTTAACTAACATTCCTTTAACTATATTCGTAAATTCATGAGCTTCTAGAGATTCAAACAAGTTGACAAAAAATATAAAATAAAGCGTAGGTATTCGTCCTATCAGTCACAACACTTAAAATAAAAGATTTAACATGGAGAAAATAATTAAAAATGAAAGAAATACAAACATTCTAGTATCTATTTCATATGCATTTCTATGGTCGAGGGAAAATCTCAAATCAATCTACCTCGAGATTCATATATGAATAACAGGGTCAGAAATTACAAACTATTCTTTACAACAAAATAGGATTTTAAAATAGGCAATTCTAACTTATTATATAAGATTTACATCTAAATAGAGCAAAAGGAAATTGAACAAGTTATCAAGATTATAGCCTTAATTCTAGGCAAGCCTAACATAGCAAGCGAATAGTATATCCACACTGGATCATATCGTTATACCAAAAGTAAGAGTGTACCTGTAGGGATCTAGCAAGCTATCTAATTTAATAATTCCTTATCTAAATTGCAGGGCCTATCTGACAACCTTAACTACCCAACGGTCAATTTGGACAAGAGACTCCTAGTCCTAGCCATTCTCTTAAATCAATTTAACCTAAGTTGTGAATGAGCGTTTCCTGGGCACAGGCTCGCAATAGTATGACTAACGTACCATCACGAGTTCGCAGTCTTTTACGAAAACTGACCTGCATGGGCCACCACAAAAACTTGTCACGACCCGCACCCATTTTTTCGGATACGAGACATGTCCAAGCCAGCCTATGCCGCAGAGTCGGCTGTAGATTGCTGTCAAGCTCGCAAGAAATAAATGCTCAAAATATAACATTTGCTGCTCATTCATATTTCTAAATTTATTACAATATTTACAACATTTATAATTAAAAAATACAAGATTTTACAATTAATGAAATTGATACAACTGCTATCTATTTCTAGGTTGACATCAGCATACCCATGCCTCCACAGTACTAAGAGTGATCGCGGCTAAACCTGAAAAATGTTGGTTTCCAGTCAGGAATGGAACAAGTACACAAACCGACGGCAATGCAAAAACACAATAGAATTAACAAGACATGAAAATAATATATGAGATATGAAAACTGGAAAGAACTGATGATATGGCACGGTGGAGAAGAAAAAAATAAATAAATAAAAGACAACTACCTATGTGGTGTGAAATATCTGTTTCGATATGTAAACGGCTAGGGGGTAAATCCGGCACACTGCACGTGTCGTGTGCAGCTGCTATCATACAAGAATAGACATTTTGGAGATATTTCTGGGTAGTCCACATGTCTACTAAGATATTTCTCCTCCCGACTACTCCGTGTGACGAGCGTGTTAACAAGCAGCAAGATATATGTATAAACATGAAATGAGAAGACTACTATGAATCGAAAGCAATCAGAAAGTACACTTGCCTTGATTGTTGCAGGTTGATTATCATGGTTGATAAGGTGTCCAGAGTACTCCAGCTGTAGCAAGGGTGTAATATATTTCAGTTATAAAGTTCAAGTTATCTACGTGACGTGTTGGCGTTCTAAGTCTAGTTGTGCTAGACACGGGTCTTGCCGTCATGGCACACCATGCTAACTACTAGCTATTAACATCAATACAATACATATATAGTCTATTTACAGATAGAAATACATTTTTGCTAAGTTAGATTAACAAGTCACGGGTTGTCTAATTTAAAAGCATTAATATACACTACAGGATTATAGGTTTTAATAGTTAAACACATTAAAAATATTAAAATATTATTTCTCTTAGGTTCAATTATTAATATTAGAATTTTCAACAAAGTATCATAATTTTCAGAAACAATTACTATTTATTTTAAATAGAAACTATTTATTTTTAAATAAAATTTAATTACTTGTTTAAATGATCTATTTTTAATTCTAGCAAAACAAGCCCAAATTCAACATGTAAATATACTACATTTATCTACAAAATCTACTATTTAAATATAAATTTTATTTATTTTTTTGACAGAGGTAAATAATTATTAAAAATCAAAATACTAAAATAATTATCATGTATTAATTTTTTTAAATAAAGAAAATAAAGTATTAATTTAATTATTCTGTAAAAATTATGCATAAGTTCTACATGAGAAAACACAATTTACCATATTTTATCTCAATTAAATACTTTACTTAAACACAAAATACATATAGAATACAGTAATATAATCCTTTAAATACAAATATACATTTAAATTTATCTAATGTTTTTAATTATTTAAAAATATAAAAATAAATAATAAATCCTGGAAAAGTATATAAATACATTACATAAATTTACTAATTATCATTTCATTATTTTAGTTAAAAATATTAAATAAATACACAAGTATATTTAATATACAGCGGGTATAATTCTAAATACAGTATTTATAATTAACCGTATTTAATATATTTACTAAATAAACCTAATAACCTATTGGATACCCAACCTATTATCTACAGTAATGGGTTTTACTGTTTGAAACAGGTCTCAACCCTAACCACATGACTGTTACGAAACAGTGATAAAAACATGGATACAGGCACAAGCTCTGACACGTTATTAACGTGTCTGATCGAAATACGGGTTTATGACACAAATTTCATCGTATCCAGAAATCGTGTCAGGATCAGGGGTACAAAACGCATAACATGGGTGAAAACGAGAAGTAGTCGAGTGGTGTTAGGGGTTGTTACCGTCGTATCGGTCGGTGTCAAAGCCGAGATGGGTGCAGACGCGTCGAGGAAGGAGATTGATGGTGCAGGGCGATTCGCCTGAGGATGCGGATGCTGAAACCGGTCTTCGTTCGTCACGTTGAGGTGTAGGTCGCCATCAAGAAGGATTTTAGGTTTTCGGTGACAGAGTTTGCAGATTTGAAAATATAGGAATTAGGGTTTTAATCCATTCGAATTTGTAGGGGAAAACAGATCCTAGTTTGATAAGGATTAGAAATATGATTTTTATTTGATTTGATCTTTAAGAAATTAAAAGTTAGGGTTAGGGTTACGGCGTCGGGTTGGGGAAGGAAATCTACAGTAGCTTACAGTTTTGCAAATAAGCCCCCCCAGGTTCTAATATTTACCCGCTGTGTTGTTTTGCAAATAAAATTTGCATAGATTAACTATTTTAATTGCAATTAATCCCTTGACCTTTCTGTAATTGCATTACAGTTATAAAAACATTTATAAAATTACAAATTATCTTTCAAAAAATTATATTGAGGTCCCCAATCAATTTTAAATTGTATTCCTAGTAACTTTGTACTCCAATTTCTAACTATGACTGAAATCATCTACCGTAATAATAAACTAATTAATTATTTATAAAATTCTAAAAATCACCCTTTGAATAAAATAAACAATAACAAAATATTTCTAAATTTTCGGGATGGGGAGCTACAGATGAACCCCGCTAAGTCCTTCTTATGGGTTTCCAGCGGCAAATTCTTAGGTTTCATCATCACTGCAAAAGGCATCCATGTTGATCCGAGAAGACCAAAGCCATCCTTAACATGAATCCTCCAAAGAACCTTAGAGAGCTTCGAGGCCTACAAGGACGTCTTGCATATATTCGAAGGTTTATAGCAAATCTTTTTGGGAAATGCCAATCCTTTACCAAATGCATGAAGAAGGGAGTCTCCTACGTCTGGATGGAGGAATGTTAAAAGGCATTTTGACGACATCAAGGCTTATCTTACAAGTCCTCTAGTCCTAGTGGCACCGGTCGCATGCAAACCCTTTCTGCCTTATGTTCGCATAATGGATCATTCTCTCGGCGCCCTATTAGCACAGAAAAACAACGCAGGCTACGAGCAAGCTATCTAATACCTGAGCAGGAAAATAATCGGGGCCGAACACCAGTACAACCCCATTGAGAAAGAATGTATAGCTATGGTATTTGCCATCCAGAAGACTCGTCATTATGTCTCGGGTCAGACGATCTATGTCATTTCCTGAGTGAATACTCTCAGGGTCCTCATGTCAAAAATGGGAGCGCTAAACTCTCGATTAGCTACAGAGGCAATACTATTGACATCATACGACATGGTATTTGTCCCACAAAAAGCTGTCAAGGGCCAAGCACTGGCAGACTTCTTAGCTGCACATCCGATTCTGGAATCGTCCAAACTCTTTGAAGAGATTCCAGATGAGGTGCTAGAGTACAATGTTGCCGAAGAAAACTCCGTCTGGCAGATGTTCTTCGACGATGCTTCAAGAATAGGACCTAAGGGTCAGATCATCGCTGGACTGGCGGTGGTCTTGATTTCTCCCGACAAGCTGGTCATCCAGCGTGCCTAGTCCCTCACAGAGCTGTGCTCCAATAATATGGCAGAGTATAATGCCCTCATCACAGGACTCTAGTTAGCAAGACAGCTGGGGGTTGAACACCTCGAGTCTTACGACGATTCCAAACTTGTCGTCAACTAGTTTAGATGACAATACAAAGTGCTTCACGAGGACATAGTCCTCTTGTGAAACCCAGTTTCATTTTTCATAAATAATTAGAAATGTTTATAATTAAAAAAATTTTAGTCTCAATTTAAAGAATTTGTTTATTAAAATTAGTTTACATTCAAAAGAAGTTAATTTAAAGAAATTATTTTAAAAAGGAATTTTTATATATAAAAAAATATATTTTAAAATGTTTTATTTTAAATACGGTTTTAAATTGAAATGAGTTTATTGTTATTGGGCTTTAAAACATTTTCTATAGATGGTGGGCCTTAATATGATGGGTTGGAAAACTTTTATATATTAATTGGGCTTTAATGGGCTTAAGCCCATATATTGATATTTAAAGAGTGGGTTTAAATGGGTTTCTATAGTGGAGCATACTCTTATGCACTTGTCAGCAAGTGTTCATTATTGGCATTTGCAAACTTTCTTTAACTCTTTCTCTCTCTCTTCATTACACATGAGTTGGTTTCCTTTCCTTTACTCAAAACCAACGTGAGGCTCTTCCCATTCCAACCCGTCGGCCAACCCCCTCCCGTAACCGCCGCCGTCGCCATCAAGGCCGGCCGGCCATTCGACTCCGGTAACCCCCTTTCTTCACCTATTTAAAGCTTTCCTCCATGCTTCCATTTTCTCCATACCACTTTCCCCAACCTTTCCAAAATGTGCCCTAACCCAATTTCGGAGTTTCCGTCGATCTCGACGTCGGCGCCCTCCCCGCGTGGCCTTCCTGTCCGCTGGTGCTCCGTGCTCGTGTGTGGATTTCGCAGCCGTACCCCGGCGAGGCGTCGTCCCGAGTCTTAGGCTACCCTTCGAATTCCGTCATCAAGCTTTTGGTAATTTTTGTGTAAACACAGTAGTTCGTCCCTCCCGTCGTGATGTCTATGATGATTTTTGGTTCACGATTTTCCCCGAGAATTCGGTATTTGTAGACGTAACATTTTCAGATTTTTCGAAATGCTTTCTGTGATTTTTTTTGTGAAGTTTTTGATTTTGGAATCTCGAGAATTCCGAGTTTTCTCGGGAAAACTATGTTGGTTATTTTTATGTTCCGCAGAATCTCGAGATTTTCGAGATTTGTTTCGAAAAATTTTCGTAACCGTGGATTCCGTATAAATCGGGTTTTGGGTGTTGATGGGTTCTGTGATTTCATTCTCGAAATTTCCGAGAGTTTTTCCGAAAAATTTCTAGAACTTGTTTATTTCGGATTTTCGGGATGTTCTGGACTTATTTTGTTTTCTGTGGTTATGGATTCGGAATTTCCGAGAATCCTTCGGAAATAGCTTCTGGAATTATTTTTGGATTATTTTTCTAATTCGGGTTTTCCGAATTATAATGCTTTGGTATTTCCGATTTAGTTTCGGGATTGCCGATTATACTTCGGGTTTTCCGATTACGTTTCAGAAATATGTTTTTGGTGTATTTTTGTATAAAAAATAGATTTTTTTCTGGTTTGGGATATATTTATGTGTTGTTGGCAAATTTCCCAGTTTTGGGTTATCCCGAGTATAGAGGGAATGCTGCCCAAATTTTTTATAAAATTTTATAAATGAATTTTCGAGAATATTTATTAATTGGATTTTTGGGCGACGACCGTACCGGTCCGTGAGCCCTAGCGAAATGCAAACGAAACCGATTTTACCCGGACGTTGAGGTATTAGCTAAATTATGACGATTGGACCAAGTCTGAGACTCTTAAGATTTTAATTTATTTATTTTATTAGTTTTATTTTCAGTATTTAAAAGTGCAGGACATTGTTCAGGACTAACTAATATTTTCCTTCTTATTTTAATTCATGTAAAAGTTTGTAAGGGCATAAGCCCAGTCTCTATTTTGGTGGTTCTGTAATAGCGTAGATATTTTCTTTATTTTCTGATTGGATGATTTGATCGATAGAACGTGTAAATTATTAAATAAATATTGTTTTATAGAAAATTAATAAGATTTTCTCACTTTAAATTATTAGTTTGTAATATTTAACAAATTCACGTTTTCTCGAAATCTATTTTTATATATATTATAAAATCACAAGTTTTGCCAAATAAATCGATAAATACGATTTTTCCTAAAAGTAAACAAAAATTGATCTTTCCTTCGTAATTAATTATAACGCACATCGATAATTTGTGTTTTGTCTGTATTAAGGTAATAAAGATTAAAACTTGACTAGGGTTCAGTTTTAGAGATTTCAACTAGCACACCTAGATATGGTTCAACATTGATTCTAAGGTAGACTTCTCGATTGTAGGATTTCGAGGACAAGTCTGAAATTCATCTCGGAGACATTACCCTCATTCCAGTCAAACCAAGGTAAGTACGGTTATGTTTATTTGGCAATTTATTTAGTAATTTCTATCTTGAATGCTTAGACCACATTGCTACACGGAACTCTCTCCTAGAGTTCAAATATTGATTGTGGAACTCTCTCCTAGAGTTCAAATATTGATTGTGGAACTCTCTCCTAGAGTTCAAATATTGATTGTTATTGATTGTGGGGATATTGGGGAAGTAGTGTAGCGTCTATGACCAATACCCCTCATATTGTATATTGATTGTGCGAGCTTACCCCTCTTACACACGGGGATAAGCCGTATCGTATCACTAGGATACTATTGTACAACCCAAGCCGGTCATAGTCATTACCTATTCAAATCATATTGTTTTCAATCGTAGAAAAATTGCTAGAAAATATTGTTCAAGTATTTCAAATTGTTTAAAATTGTAAATTTCTATTATTATTTGAATTGTTAGATATTCATAATTGTACTTGCTCCCTCCTGACTGGAGACCCAAAATTTTTAGGAAGCATTGATGATCCTGAGCTGTATCCTATGGTGTTACCCGAGTCCCGATTGGAAGACGATGATCTCGAGGCTGATGAGTCGACTGCTTAAATGTTACTTCTTGTTTTCTAGTTTAGGAAAAGTTGTGTTGAAGATAGTTAATTTAGTTTTGTTTATCAATTGTATCTTTCTTGTATTGAACAAAATTTTTATAAATATTCGAATTATTAAAGTTGTGACAAATTTAGATTCTGTTGTTGAGATTACCTGCAAGTGGATACAGCTTACTGCCGCCGTCTCACAACGGTGCAGGCTGGGCATGATCCGATTTAATCCAACAATTTGGGACCGAGTCGTGACATGCTTTTAGTGGTGGCCCATGCAGGTCAGATCTGTGAATTGGTCTAGTCAACTTAGTATAGACCATCGCGCAGTTCTGTAACTTGACCTAGGAATAGTTGAGACTTTAGGAAAACAGACTTTAGAAACAACTAGAATACTTAGATGATATACACCATGTTTCATTATAGGGCTAAAATTATTTACTTAAATATCTATTTTTTCCTGTTTATAGATTCGTAGGATACCTTGTTTGTGTTTGTACCTAAACCTTATCTAGATTAGGCTGATTGTACCTTTGAGTGTCCCATGACTTTCGAGATGATTTCCTTCCATAATTTCCAGGTTCTAGTATACTTTAGGATTCATATTCTTTTTGGAATAAGATTGAATTTTTCAATCTTTTTCTTCTTTATCAAACCTAATTTTAACTTCTTTATTCGTTGATCAGATCTTACTTCTCTACCTTTATTTGGAATTTTGATTCGTTCGTTATGAAGAGTTTCAATATTCTCTTAGCAACCCTATTAAACTCTTATCTACCCAATGTATATCTACAACCATTATATCCAATCTTATTTCCAATTGATTGACTTTCTCGAAAACAATTCTGAACTAAATTCTGGGACCATAAAGCCTAAAGGTCAATTATTACCAGAAGAATTAGTTCAGTTCATGATTCTCCTAAAGGAGTTATTTTCAATTTCAATATTGTTATCTCCTATGTTTTTCCAAAAATCGAAAATATTTTCATATGTTGACTTCCTCCACTCATCTTAAAACCCTACTCTCTCTATGCAATTTCTTGATCAAATCAAGGCCTAGAAAGCTTCTATGATCATGAAGCAGGAACGGTCAGAAAATTGATCACATTTTTGAATCCATTCTATTGTTAAATTTCCTTTAGTTAAGGAGATTTTTAGCTGTCCCAAAGCTATTTAATTTTATGGCATTACTAGACAATTTCAATTTGATTTTCTTGAATCAATGAGACTTACCTTCTCTCAAATTTTTAACTTTCCTTAGTTATGAAATTATTCTTCTCAAAATAATTTTTTTGTATTCCCTGATTGATTTGTCGGGAATATTATCATTGGTTTTTCTTACTTAATCCGAAGCGGTGATGCTTCTATCTTATATAGTGTTTGACTCAATTATTCAAATCAAGGTTGATCGTTTCATCTTTGGAAAAGAAAATCGGAGAACAGGTACTCCTCTTGATTTTAGCCCCAGTCTCTTGAATCTCAAACACATATTTTGATAAATCCCTTGATCTCAGAAGAACAGTCATCTACATTTTCTATCCTATTTAGAACTTTAAACTCGTTTGAATTTTTGAAATTCCTCTGAAATTCACATGGACAAAACTGAGGAAATATTTAGCAACCTAACATGACTCCGCACATTTACGTGATAGTCATTTATCTGAATTATGGAAAACTGCAAGTTTACTACAGCTAGTTGTGCACTGGCGAGACATAAACTCTAAGTTGAAATAATGACAGGTAATCGTTAGTTTTCTAAATATTATTGTGACTTTGTTCTATGTTTGCTTAGCCATGAAATGGATAAAGTTGGAAGATTACTCGGTAAACTAAATTATTCAAGTTATGGAGTCAAAAAATTCATTGCAGTCAGGTGCACACTGGCGAGGCATGAATTTGAAACAAAGTGACTTCGAAAATAATTGGTTTTCGAATATTAATAAGGCTATATTTATATCATGGTTATCTTTAATCATTCTGAGGATTTGTATACTAGCACTTACTTCCACCTCCAGAAATGATCTATCGAATTATATTCTTGTCATGGCTATTTTTAATCACCCTCACCATCTTAAAATCGTACAACTTGTTGATTCTTTCTGAGTCACAAACTCCTATACCTCATACCAGTTTGAATTGAAAATTGTCCCTCATTTCGGAAAATTACATTATCTTTTGTTTCTCAAATAAATTGATGTCGTATTTTATGACCTTTCTATTTTATTTCATCTCATTTTAAAACTTTAAACTCGTTATGATTATTTAAATTATACCTCGATGTTTACTCATGATTTTGATCACAACAAAATATTCTAAACTTTATCTAGAAGATTCTAAACATGTTTACATTTTATCTTTATATTTAGCAATCATGCCTCAAATCTGATTTTGCCTTATGAAGTAAACCTAGAACATTTTATAGCTTGGATTTTTAGAGTGCATGATATATAGGATATATATGAGTTAAAATGTACAATGGTGATTAGTATCGAGAAAAGTTTGTGAATAATTTGACATTGAAGATTAAAGGTTGTCAATGTTAGGCATAGAGATGCACTCTAGGAAGGTGCATGGTGAATTAACTATAAAGGATAATCAAAACAAGAAATATTGGACTTAAAATGTAAATAATTGAGGATGACGAATTGTATGAATAGAAGGGTGCCAATATTACAAAAAAAAAAAAAACAGAAATGGAAAGATTGGTTGGATAGATGTAATAAGATTTATTTTTGAGAAAGTTTAGTCAAATAAAGGATTTGAGCTTAATCATGATTTCATAGAGAGTTCGAGATCAAATAGAAAAATGAAGATATATACATGATAGTCTAAAATCACAGTAATGATCATCTATGAGAAAGAAATGATAAAATTTTATGGATCGTGACAAATTAGAATATTGAAACGTGGTGTAGGATTTTAGATATGATATTGGGCACCAAGGCTTGACATTGAAGTATTAAAGACTAGGAGTATCAAATCACAGAATTAAATTGAATATATTAGCAAGCTGGGAGAAATATATATTGCATGAATATGAGATGTGTTCAAGATTGAAAATATAGAAAATACAATTTTAAGGTGATTGGCAATTTAGGAATGGAATCGGAAATTTAGTAATCATGGAGAATAACATTATTTCTAAAGGAGGGAAGAATGTAAATTAAATAGTGGATAAAATTGATGAATATATAGCATTAGATGAGTTTTGGGATTGTTAACCTACTTGGGCATAAGACTGTTAAGGAAGATGTCCAAACTGATTTCATGCATGATTACATGATTAAAACCCTGACCCTGCCCTTTAAATTTCGAGGACGAAATTTCCTAAAGGAGGGAAGCTTGTGAAACCCAGTTTCATTTTTCATAAATAATTAGAAATGTTTATAATTAAAAAAAATTAGTCTCAATTTAAAGAATTTGTTTATTAAAATTAGTTTACATTCAAAAGAAGTTAATTTAAAGAAATTATTTTAAAAAGGAATTTTTATATAAAAAATATATATTTTAAAATGTTTTATTTTAAATAAGGTTTTAAATTGAACTGAGTTTATTGTTATTGGGCTTTAAAACATTTTCTATAGATGGTGGGCCTTAATATGATAGGTTGGAAAACTTTTATATATTAATTGGGCTTTAATGGGCTTAAGCCCATATATTGATATTTAAAGAGTGGGTTTAAATGGGTTTCTATAGTGGAGCATACTCTTATGCACTTGTCAGCAAGTGTTCATTATTGGCATTTGTAAACTTTCTTTAACTCTTTCTCTCTCTCTTCATTACACATGAGTTGGTTTTCTTTCCTTTACTCAAAACCAACGTGGGGCTCTTCCCATTCCAACCCGTCGGCCGACCCCCTCCCGTAACCGCCGCCGTCGCCATCAAGGCCGGTCGGCCATTCGACTCTGGTAACCTCCTTTTTTTTTACCTATTTAAAGCTTTCCTCCATGCTTCCATTTTCTCCACACCACTTTCCCCAACCTTTCCAAAACGTGCCCTAACCCAATTTTGGAGTTTCCGTCGATCTCGACGTCGGCGCCCTCCCCGCGTGGCCTCCCTGTCCGCTGGTGTTCCTTGCTCGTGTGTGGATTTCACAGCCGTACCCCGACGAGGCATCGTTCCAAGTCCGAGGCTACCCTTCGGACTCCGTCATCAAGCTTTTGGTAATTTCTGTGTAAACACAGTAGTTCGTCCCTCCCGTCGTGATGTCTATGATGATTTTTGGTTCCCGATTTTCCCCGAGAATTCAGTATTTGTAGACGTAACATTTTCGGATTTTCTGAAATGCTTTCTGTGATTTTTCTGTGAAGTTTCTGATTTTAGAATCTCGGGAATTTTGAGTTTTCTCGGGAAAACTATGCTGGTTATTTTTATGTTCCGCGGAATCTCGGGATTTTCGAGATTTGTTTCAGAAAATTTCCGTAACCGTGGTTTCCGTATAAACTCGGGTTTTTGGTGTTGATGGGTTTTGTGATTTCATTCTCGGAATTTTCGAAAAATTTTTGGAACTTGTTTATTTCGGATTTTCGAGATATTCTGGACTTATTTTGTTTTCTGTGGTTATGGATTCGGAATTTTCGAGAATCCTTCGGAAATAGCTTCTGGAATTATTTTTGGGTTATTTTTCTAATTCGGGTTTTTCGAATTATAATGCTTTGGTATTTCCAATCTAGTTTCGGGATTGCCGATTATACTTCGGGTTTTCCGATTACGTTTCGGAAATATGTTTTTGGTGTATTTTTGTATAAAAAAATAGATTTTTCCTTGGTTTGGGATATATTTGTGTGTTGTTGGCAAATTTCCCAGTATTGGGTTATCCCGAATATAGAGGGAATGCTGCCCAAATTTTTTATAAAATTTTATAAATGAATTTTCGGGAATATTTATTAATTGGATTTTTGCGCGACGACCGTACCGGTCCGTGAGCCCTAGCGAAATGCAAACGAAACCGGTTTTACCCGGACGTTGAGGTATTAGCTAAATTATGACGATTGGACCAAGTCTGAGACTCTTAAGATTTTAATTTATTTATTTTATTAGTTTTATTTTCAGTATTTAAAAGTGCAGGATATTGTTCAGGACTAACTAATATTTTCCTTCTTATTTTAATTCATGTAAAAGTTTGTAAGGGCATAAGCCCAGTCTCTATTTTGGTGGTTCTATAATAGCGTAGATATTTTCTTTATTTTCTGATTGGATGATTTGATCGTTAGAGCATGTAAAGTATTAAATAAATATTATTTTATAGAAAATTAATAAGATTTTCTCACCTTAAATAATTAGTTTGTAATATTTAACAAATTCACGTTTTCTCGAAATCTATTTTTATATATATTATAAAATCACAAGTTTTGCCAAATAAATCAAAAAATACGATTTTTCCTAAAAGTAAACAAAAATTGATCTTTCCTTCGTTATTAATTATAACGCACATCGATAATTTGTGTTTTGTCTGTATTAAGGTAATAAAGATTAAAACTTGACTAGGGTTCAGTTTTAGAGATTTCAACTAGCACACCTAGATATGGTTCAACAATGATTCTATAGACTTCTCGATTGTAGGATTTCGAGGACAAGTCTGAAATTCATCTCGGAGACATTACCCTCATTCCAGTCAAACCAAGGCAAGTACGGTTATGTTTATTTGGCAATTTATTTAGTAATTGTTATCTTGCATGCTTAAACCACATTGCTACACGGAACTCTCTCCTAGAGTTCAAATATTGATTGTAGAACTCTCTCCTAGAGTTCAAATATTGATTGTTATTGATTGTGGGGATATTGGGGGAGTAGTGTAGCGTCTATGACCAATACCCCTCATATTGTATATTGATTGTGCGAGCTTACCTCTCTTACACACGGGGATAAGCCGTATCGTATCACTAGGATACTATTTTACAACCCAATATTATTTGAATTTCCCCTTATATTGTTCAAGTATTTCAAATTGTTTAAAATTGAAAATTTCCATTATTATTTGAATTGTTAGATATTCATAATTGTACTTGCTCCCTCCTGACTGGAGACCCAACATTTTTAGGAAGCATTGATGATCCTGAGCTGTATCCTGTGGTGTTACCCGAGTCCCGATTGGAAGACGATGATCTCGAGGCTGATGAGTCGTCTGCTTAAATGTTACTTCTTCTTTTCTAGTTTAGGGAAAGTTGTGTTGAAGATAGTTAATTCATTTTGTTTATCAATTGTATCTTTCTTGTATTGAACAAATTTTTTATAAATATTCGAATTATTAAAGTTGTGACAAATTTAGATTCTGTTGTTGAGATTACCTGCAAGTAGATACAGCTTACTGTCGCCGTCTCACAACGGTGCAGGCTGGGCATGATCCGATTCGACCCAACAATTTGGGACCGAGTCGTGACACCTCTATCACAAAGCAGCCTTGGACATCATCTCAACCTTCACCGAGTTCTTTATAGAACACATACATCAGCTACAAAACTTGGAGGCTGATGCTCTAGCAGGCCTCACAGCCTCATTGGCGGCACCTATCGGGACTTAACACTTTATTACAGTGGTTGGTCGGGATTTGGCGTGCCCCAGAAATAATATGTGCATGTGTTTGAGCCACGCCATACCCGTCGACGCCAGTGTCAACGTTAGAGACTTACGGTTTTCGTTCATCGACTTCGCAACCTATGGAATCCTCCCAGATGACCCGAAGGAAGCAATCTCTATTAAAAGATGCTCCCTCCGATTCTACTACGATACAACCACCAAAATATTGTATCAACGCTCTTATGATGAGCTTATCCTCCGATGTTTATCAAACGAGGAAGCAGCCGAAGTTCTTCAGGAGGCTCATGACGGTACCTACGGAGCTCACCAACCCGGTCCTAAGCTACAGGACCGACTCCAACGTATGGCTATTACTGGCCTACCATGATGGCAGATGCTATTGAGTATGCTAAAAAGTGTCGTATCTGCCAGTTGCACGCCGACTTCAACCATCGACCCTCAGATTTTCTGCACCCAACGGTCGCCTCTTGATTATTTGGAGCCTGGGGTATGGACATAATAGGACGAATTACCCATCCATCATCCTAAGGTCATTGTTTCATCTTGGCTGTCACCGACTACTTCTCTAAGTGGACGGAAGCAGTACCGCTGACAGAGGTAAAAAGTTCGAAGGTGATTATTTTCATCAAACATCACGTCATCTACCGTTTTGGAGTACTCCGACGGATCATCTACGATAATAATCCACAGTTCATAAGCTATGCGTTCAGCAGATTCTGTAATAAGAATCGTATTCAGAACATGGCGTCAACCACTTACAATCCGACAGCTACTCAAGAAAGTCGTGTTAGCCAATAAACGCGATTGGGATGAGAAGCTAGACGAATGTCTTTGGGCCTACCGCACAATGGTACGGACTCCAATGGACAACACACCATTCTTCCTGGTCTAAGGAAGCGAGGCCGTGCTTTCTCTCAGAAATCTAAATCCCCTCATTGAGAGTGGCGATTACAAACCAATTAACGGAGGAAGACAATCAGCGTCGACGTCAGCCAGAGTTGGAGGCGCTGGATGAAAAATGTATCTTGGCTCAACAGCGCATCGAGCTCTACCAATCTTGTATTTCACAAGCTTTCAATAAGAGGGTCAAACAAAGAACTTTCCAAGTTGGTGACCTTATTCTGTCAGTCAGAAGACCAATATTGATGACTCACAAAACATCAGGAAAATTCGAACCCAAATAGGAAGGACCCTTCATCATAGAGACGGTGTACTCTAACGGTGCCTACCGACTCGCAAAACCAAATGTGGACTTGTTCATGATGCCAGTAAATGGCAAGTTACTAAAGAAGTACCACGCTTGAAATCCCTCAACATGTACTTCCATCTCCCCAGCAAAAGAACTTATGAAGTCGACCATCGAGTTCATCCTTGATAATGATGTGCTTCTAGAGCCGAGTCGCTCTAGTGTACTCTCTTTCCAGTAGAAAGCATCCATGTCCATATCATCTCTGAGTTGTTTCTCTATATCCCCATAATGCTAAATCCTATATTCCATAAGATGATGCTAAAATCTATGTTTACCATGTCCATATTACCTCTGAGTAAGCATCCCATCCAATAACCCCCGCGTTGTTGCACGTCAATTATTGAACGTCCACATCCATATCATCTCTGAGTTGTTCTTTGTATCCCTACTGAGTTCATTCCTGCCACGTCTATATTACCTCTGAGTAGGAAAACTCTACCATCAACCCATATTTACTATGTCTATATTATCTCTGAGTAAATATGTTGGTTCCCTCTCTCAACTTATTATCTGTACCTAGAAACTAAGGTGCACCAAAGATGATAAGTCCACAAAAGCATAAGTTTCTGACAATGGAACAAGTAAAAGTTCTTTATTTCTTCATCCAATAAGAGTAAAGGACTATATTTGCATAAAGAAAAGAAACAAAAAAAAGAAGATAACTACATCTCAAACAAAAAGCAACAAGAAGAACGAAAAAATAAGGGTCAGCAGACAGTTCTCAATGTGGCGCTTCAATGCTTCAGCTCTGGTCTCCACAGTCGCCAAGACCCGACGTTCAGCTTCATGACACATCGCTTCCTTGGCCCCAGAGGCGATGTCAGTTGCATTTTGTCATCCAACTCCTTCTTCTGGTGGAACAAGAAGGACACATGGCGAGTAAACTTTGTCGCTTCTTCCTTAAGCATAATATGTTCGGCCTGCGCTCGTTCAGAATCTGCTAGGAGTCGAGCCCACTGCTTCTTAAGAAGGCAAATTTTGGCATCAACCTCCACCATGCTGGCATCCAGGGACTCCCGTAGACTAGCCTTCTCTTCCATAGACGAAGTTTGACTTTGCTCCTTGGCCTCAGCCTCGGCCAGTTCTTGTTCCCAGATGGCCATGGTGTCCATATAGGCTGACTCAAGCTCAGCCGCTGCTCTTCCTCTATCAAAGTGGAAAGATTATTTTATCGAACGTTCTAGAGCTTAGTGAGATAATAATCGAGCTCAGCTGTAAAACCCCTAAATTTATACTATTTTTTTTAAATTTCGGTACTGATTTAAAAATTTGTATTATACGTCGCATAGTCGTATTTTACGTCGCGCACGAAATTTTATTTATTTTTTTCGAAATTGCTCGACGAGTGCGATTATGTGCGAGCGTACATATTTTTTTAAAATATTATTTTTCTATTTTTAAAGTTTCAAAATAATATACATAATAATTATTTTGTTATCGTTCCAAAATTTTTCAAGTTTGTTATTTTATTTATAAAGTCCTTCATTTCTCATAATTATTAATAATAAATAATATTTTATTGTATGCTAGAAAAGCATAATTATGAGAACATCATTTTGTACTTACATATATATTTCGTAATTATTTGCTAGTTTATTTTAAATAAAATGTAATTTTCAAGATTTATTAATATTTTATTATTCAAAAATATATTTAAAAATAATTATTATTTTCAAAATTTTTATTATTGGTATTTTGAAAATATTTTTTGGAAGTTATTGTGTCCATTTAAATCATGATTTAATTTTTAGAGTTATTTAAATAGATTAAATAAATATCCATATTTAGAATTTGATTTATCCTATTAATTTTAAACTAAAATTTAATTTGATTTAAATTAGATTTGCATTTAGATTTGGATTTGATTTTAATTAAATTATGAATTATCTACTAGGGTTTTAATCCCCAAATCCCTATCCAACTGGGTATTCCCACATCCTATAAATAGGCAGGTACTCTTCCAGATTTTTACCACAACCCACATATTGTGCATCGTGTCTGTGTCTTCCATCAACTAAAATTTCTCCATTACAATTACAGTATTTTCCGTTCCGTGTCCGACACACCGGACACCATGCCAGACTCCTAATCCTATTCTAAAATCTCGTACAACCTACATCACCCCGGCCACAACGTCCCGTCTCCACCGCATCGTCATCCCCGACACCCTCGCCACCATCACCACCTTACTCCGGTCATCCCTAGTACGACCACCACCGTCCGGACAGTACCCCCACACCACCATCACCCTCGTCACCGACATCCCCGCCATCAGCAATTTTTACTAGCACCACCACCTTCGTCGTCATCACCACCACCACCACCAGCAATCAAAGGAAAAAGGGGGGATTTCCTTACCTGCCCTGGCCGTCACAGCACCGGCAGCCGCCACCGCCATCCTCCGCTGGTGGATGCGTCACCTGACGACGCCAAACCCTCGTCTCCCGGAGCCGTACGACTTTCCCGCCACGCGCCAGTCTCCGGAGCTCCGCACCGCGCCTCATCCCATCCACCTCCTCCGCCTCGCGTACCTCGCACCGGCGATCACCGGAAGTCCCCACGGCCGCCGCCGTGTCTTCATCTCTGCCGCCCCCCCCCCAAATCGACCAGCGAGGCTCCGTCCATCCACCGACAAGAGCCTCGACTTTCCTCTTTCCCGCGCTCCTCTTTGCCTGGCCGCGTCGAAACCCTACCGATCCCATCGGAGTACGGCGCCACCGTCTTCTCGCACCAACGCCCTCGCCCGCTTACCCCGCCTCCACCGGAGGACAGCCACGACCTCTCCGGCAAAACCCTCCCACCGCCTGCTCGCACTTCCGCCGCCGACTTCCCGGAGTACCGTGCCGACTAGCGCCAGGCGCGCCCGACTCCACCGTGCCACCTCCTTCCTCGCGTGACAGCGCTGACCGTCCCAGACACTCCGCCCTCGCCGCACCTCCACCTCAGCGCCCGCCGGCCATCCGCCGGAGCCGCCGACGACCCCCTCGTGAGAACCCCCTTTTCTCTCTCTCTCTCTCTTTACTCTCTCTCTTACTTTTGTTTCTGTGTGTTAAGTAAGAGCATCTCTTTAAGCAAGATATTTTTTTAATTATTATTATTATTATTATTATCATTAGTTTTCTGTTATAGATGTAATTATTATTATTATTTTTATTGTTATTATTATTATTATTATTATTATTATTATTATTATTATTGTTATTATTAAACATCATTATTTTGATTATGTCTAAAATTGATATACTTCTTGAATGTAATAATAGTAATATTTTTGTTTAGATTTTTAAAGTATAATATATACATATATATATGTTGCCTAATTAAAAATCTAGTTTCAAACAATTAAATATTCTTTAAAAACTATATATATCGTTTTGATAATTTCAAATGTATATAGATATTTAGATTCAATAAAAAGGCAGTTTTAAAATTTACATACATATTTTCAAGTATTTTATTAAGTTGCAACCTAAAACGCTTTTTAATTATAACTACTTATAAATATTTTGCCTAAAACGATTATTTTGGATTTCAAGTATTTACCAAAATTATTTTACTAACAAAAAATCTAGTCTTAAGTATTAGAAATACTTTTCTAAAATAGTAGGAGTATGTTCTTCACAAATTCTCCTCGATTTTCACCATTGACCGCGACTGATCACACACGTCTCTCTTCTCATGAAATACCGGACCCTCACATATCGACCATGGCTATTGGACGAACAGGACTTGTTGGATCATTGCACCACACCAGGCGTAACACCAGGCAAGACACCTTGCCTTTACTGTTTAAATTTTTTGCTCAATATCATGCATGTTTTAGTTGTTGTTTTTTTAAATTATATGTAGATGCAAATTACTATATGTTATAAAATTGGCTTAGAGTTAAGAGACTACCATCAAATTTAGTGTGTCTCATTGACTTGCCACGATTGTACACGAGTTGTGTGTGAGAGTTGTGAGTATCATATAGAGGTCACTTGCGTGTGGGCTGATCCCCCGTACGCATGCGGAGGAATAACTGTCAATAGATGCATGATTAGAAGACTTGACAGTTATCTATATTAAAACAGTATGGTAGGAACGACACGTGTTTGTGTGTCATGGTTACGACACACGTATAGTATCATTGGGGGGAAGAGGACAGCTACTAGCGTAGGGGCTACTTTTTACACACATTTTGGGAGATAGTGTCTCGTATGAGCGCTACGTGTTACCCGGCCGATAGTGTCTCGGATGAGCGCTACTTGTTGGCCACTCTTTATTACATGCTTGAGACAGCCCCTGCGTAGAACGTTGTCCTCTAAATTGAAATCCACATAGAACGGTTAGGAACCTTTACCCAGGCATACTTTTCTATTGAGCTTTATTTATTCAGTTTATCGACATGATATTATGTGTCTTGTTACGTCCCTCTGAGGACCTGGTTTTTCCCCAGGTGTGTATTTTCGTGATTTTTTGCAGGTGCTCTAGCTAAGGCCATTCCTTCTTTCGTGATAACTGTTTTTGGACTTGTCAATGCTTCGCTCGACCAATCACTTTCTTTGTATATTTCTTCTCTATTTAAATTAGTTGGTAGTGGACTTTGTCTCCACCCAACGATTGTATCACAAATATTTAAGTTGATTTCTATATTATTATTCCTTTCATTATGGATGAGATTTATTTGTCTTGGATTACTATATTTACAGCTTATGTATACATACGAGGTCCATGTATTTCGTATGTATACAGCTGGCATGTCTACGTACTTGGTCCTACGTATTTTGGGACTGGGGCATTACATGTTTTTGTGGTGGCCCATGCAGGTCAAGTTTTCCGTTTCGGTTATATGACTGTACCGAACGGGCCTGCAATATAGGATTAGAGTCTAGAATCTCATCCACATACTTGATTACCTTCCTTGACCTTCCTTGATTTCCATAATCCGACTCCCATGGCTTCCCTTGATTTTTGTATCTTGCTTGAACTCTTTCTACCAACACCCTATCACCTCGTGCTTAAACAAGGTTAGAAAGGTGACTACACTACTATATACTTATTGGTCAACCCTATGGCGAGAAGGATTATATTGACAAATAATATCCATTGAGGTTATATTTGAGTATAAAGGCATTTATTTTTCCTAGAGATATGATCTTAAAGATTAGTTAATTTCAAGTTGGGTAGTAGCATAATACCGCCTTCAAAGGATAGTTAGAATTTTATTATTACAATGTGGTATACATAAGAGGATAGCTAGATCGAGAAAACAAATTTTGATTTATGAATTTTTGAAATGGTGAAATAGTTATGATTTATTAGGGATATGAAATCAATTGAGAAAAAAACTTAAGTTTTTATATTGTGACGCATGATTTACGGTTAACTTTAAAAGTTGGATTGTAATATTATAAAGTTTATCTCGAGATTATTTAAGGAGTTTTAATTATGATTTTTAGACAATTAGAGAAGACGAAAGTTTAGTTTGAGAGAGCTTGAGGTTTAAAATTGAGTCGTACGATTTATAAGTTTATTAAATTTTGAGTTGAAGAAATGATGGTAAAATTTTGTTTAAATATTTGGAGGATATGAAAGCGACTTTGTAGGAAAAATTTAAAATTTAAATTGTGACATATGATCTATGATTTAAGAAGTTATTTAGATTTTAAGTTTAAAAGCCTTGATTATGGATATTTAAATTTCGGAAAAAAATATATTTAATTTGGGTTACTCGATTTGCGAATAATGAAATAGGCCAAGAGTTTATCTCGAGGTACATTTGAAAATTGGAAATTTTAAAAGTGATGGCTTATTATGAAAATTTAGTTGTGCCGCATTAGATATGATGAAAGATTTTAGAATTTATTTAAAGGAAATTAAACTTTAAGTTATGATTAAATACTTGATGGAGTATCTTGAGATTTTATTTCGAAACTGTGGAGGAACTGAAAATTTAAAATTTGATCATATATTGGTAGCGGACCAAGAAGCAAGCAGGTCACCCTAATGGGATGCAAGTATTCCTCATTTGCCATGATAGTTGTATGTACTCGAGTGTAGTTAAGTCATCTGCCAGACTATGTGAAGATATCCCAATTTGACTCACTCGACACTCACTCGAACCTAGATTTATCATGACTTTCTCATACTCCATCTAAGTGACTATCATATCTTTAGAAACTGTTTTCTAACTTATTTTACCTTACTCGAATATGAATTATCATTATTTTATGCCTTAGCTTGGTCATTTATTTTTGTGCATTGATCATTATCTCATGAACTCCCACTTTCCATTTTTATTCTTTTGTGTCCCTTACCGTGACTTGGGTATTTGGAGCACAGGACCAGCTGTTTCGTCCCAACCAATTTCACATGCAAGACCTGCACGAACCCACCTTCATGTAGGTGTATCACGTGCCAATAAAACACGTCTTCTTGTACTCTAATTTCATATTGCGACTTTCGGGTCAAAAAGACTGGACTCTAATCCCTACCGTGAAACCAATATATTTTCTTAACTATAGATGAGACCTGACCTCGACTCAATTCTTTCGACCCGATATATGATTTTGTTCTATTTAATTCCTTACATGCTTAACCTTGCATTTTATCTTGATTGCTTGACCTATCGTCCCATGGCACCATTAGTTTAATTCTTGTAAGTTGAGTGGAATATCTCATGACCTAACCAGCATTTTGTGGACCACATTGATAGGTTCACTTGGACCATAGAATTCAGTAAACCCTAACTTATCTAATCGACCAAGCCGACTACATAGGCCCAAATTTCGGGCGGAACTTAGATTTTATAAGATCTTGGACTAATTGATTCTTTCATCATCACCCTTTACTTAGTATTTTATTTACCTATGATGCTAAAATAGCTTAGTTTTGCAAGTGTATTTTTTATCAGGCTTGATCATGACATATGTTTTATTGGGTCGCTCCCACTAAACATATTGTCTAATTAGAACCGGTGCATGATGGTCTGATCGACCAAGTGCACTTTGGTTCGCTTTTATCTATCGTTCTACGTGGATGGGAACATAGCTAAACTTGTCCTTTAGAGTCCCATCCATGACTGCCTTGACAATTCCTTTGAAATTATCCGATCATCTTTGAATCACGTATTCGTAGTCAATATTGCTTTCGCCTTCACCTATTTTGGAAGGACGATGTCGTTATACTCGAACTTCCTCTAGACATCCAATCGATTACGACCATATCGTATTATTTTCCTATGATCTAGATCGCAATTTCTTACGGCATGATTTTGTTATTTATTGTTCATCATCGATACCCCTTGTGTCTTCTCACCCCTTATGATTTCTTAATTTCGAGGACGAAATTCTTTTAAGTTGGGTAGGATGTAAAATCCCTAAATTTATACTATTTTTTTAAATTTTGGTACTGATTTAAAATTTTGTATTATACGTCGCATAGTCGTATTTTACGTCGCGCACGAAATTTTATTTTTATTTTTTTTGAAATTGCTCGACGAGTGCGAGTATGTGCGAGCGTACAAATTTTTTAAATATTATTTTTCTATTTTTAAAGTTTCAAAATAATATACATAATAATTATTTTGTTATCGTTCCAAAATTTTTCAAGTTTGTTATTTTATTTATAAAGTCCTTCATTTCTCATAATTATTAATAATAAATAATATTTTATTGTATGCTAGAAAAGCATAATTATGAGAACATCATTTTGTACTTACATATATATTTCATAATTATTTGCTAGTTTATTTTAAATAAAATGTAATTTTCGAGATTTATTAATATTAATATTTTATTATTCAAAAATATATTTAAAAATATTTATTATTTTCGAAATTTTTATTATTGGTATTTTGAAAAATATTTTTTGGAAGTTATTGTGTCCATTTAAATCGTGATTTAATTTTTGGAGTTATTTAAATAGATTAAATAAATATCCATATTTAGAATTTGATTTATCCCATTAATTTTAAACTAAAATTTAATTTGATTTAAATTAGATTTGCATTTAGATTTGGATTTGATTTTAATTAAATTATGAATTATCTACTTGGGTTTTAATCCCCAAATCCCTATCCAACTGGGAATTCCCACATCCTATAAATAGGCAGGTACTCTTCCAGATTTTTACCACAACCCACATATTGTGCATCGTGTCTGTGTCTCCCATCCACTAAAATTTCCCCATTACAATTACAGTATTCTCTGCTCCATGTCCGACACACCGGACACCATGCCAGACTCCTAATCCTATTCTAAAATCCCGTACAGCCTACATCACCCCGGCCACAACGTCCCGTCTCCACCGTATCGTCATCCCCGACACCCTCGCCACCATCAACACCTTACTCCGGTCATCCCTAGTACGACCACTACCGTCCGGACACTACCCCCCACACCACTATCACCCTCATCACCGACATCCCCGCCATCAGCAATTTTCACTACCACCACCACCTTCGTCGTCATCACCACCACCACCAGCAATCAAAAGAAAAATAGGGGATTTCCTTACCTGCCCTGGCCGTCACAGCGCCAGCAGTCGCCACCGCCATCCTCCGCTGGTGGATGCGTCGCCTGACGACGCCAAACCCTCGCCTCCCGGAGCCGTACGGCTTCCCCGCCAAGCGCCAGTCTCCGGAGCTCCGCACCGCGCCTCATCCCATCCACCTCCTCCGCCTCGCGTACCTCGCGTCGACGATCACCGGAAGTCCCCACGGCCGCCGCCGTGTCTTCATCTCCGCTGCGCCCCCCAAAATCGACCAGGGAGGCTCCGCCCATCCGCCGACGAGAGCCCCGACTTTCTTCTTCCCCGTGCTCCTCTTTGCCTGGCCGTGCCGAAACCCTGCCGATCCCATCGGAGTACGGTGCCACCATCTTCTCGTACCAATGCCCTCGCCTGCTCACCCCGCCTCCACCGGAGGACAGCCACGACCTCTCCGGCAAAACCCTCCCACCGCCTGCTCGCACTTCCACCGCCGACTTCCCGGAGTACCGCGCCGACGAGCGCCAGGCGCGCCCGACTCCACCGCGCCACCTCCTTCCTCGCGTGACAGCGCTGACCGTCCCAGACGCTCCGCCCTCGCCGCACCTCCACCTCAGCGCCCGCCGGCCATCCGCCGGAGCCGCCGACGACCCCTTCGTGAGAACCCCCTTTTTCCTCTCTCTCTCTTTACTCTCTCTCTTACTTTCGTTTCTGTGAGTTAAGTAAGAGCATCTCTTTAAGCAAGATATTTTTTTAATTATTATTATTATTATTATGATTAGTTTTCTGTTATAGATGTAATTATTATTATTATTATTATTATTGTTATTATTATTATTATTATTATTATTATTATTATTGTTATTATTAAACATCATTATTTTGATTATGTCTAAAATTGATATACTTCTTGAATGTAATAATAGTAATATTTTTGTTTGGATTTTTAAAGTATAATATATACATATATATATGTTGCCTAATTAAAAATCTAGTTTCAAACAATTAAATATTCTTTAAAAACTATATATATCGTTTTGATAGTTTCAAATATATATAGATATTTAGATTCAATAAAAAGGCAGTTTTAAAATTTACATACATATTTTCAAGTATTTTATTAAGTTGCAACCTAAACGCTTTTTAATTATAACTACTTATAAATATTTTGCCTAAAACGGTTATTTTGGATTTCAAGTATTTACCAAAATTATTTTACTAACAAAAAATCTAGTCTTAAGTATTAGAAATACTTTTCTAAAATAGTAGGAGTATGTTCTTCACAAATTCTCCTCGATTTTCACCATTGACTGCGACTGATCACACGTCTCTCTTCTCATGAAATACCGGACCCTCACATATCGACCATGGCTATTGGACGAACAGGACTTGTTGGATCATTGCACCACACCAGGCGTAACACCAAGCAAGACACCTTGCCTTTACTGTTTAAATTTCCTGCTCAATATCATGCATGTTTTAGTTGTTGTTTTTTTTAAATTATATGTAGATGCAAATTACTATATGTTATAAAATTGGCTTAGAGTTAAGAGACTACCATCAAATTTAGTGTGTCTCATTGACTTGCCACGATTGTACACGAGTTCTGTGTGAGAGTTGTGAGTATCATATAGAGGTCACTTGCGTGTGGGCTGGTCCCCCGTGCGCATGCGTAGGAATAAATGTCAATAGATGCATGATTAGAAGACTTGACAGTTATCTATATTAAAACAGTGTGGTGGAAACGACACGTGTTTGTGTGTCATGGTTACGACACACGTATAGTATCATTGGGGGGGGAGGGGACAGCTACTAGCGTAGGGGCTACTTTTACACACATTTTGGGAGATAGTGTCTCGGATGAGCGCTACGTGTTACCCCGGCCGATAGTGTCTCGGATGAGCGCTACTTGTTGGCCACTCTTTATTACATGCTTGAGACAGCCCCTGCGTAGAACGTTGTCCTCTAAATTAAATCCACATAGAACGGTTAGGAACCTTTACCCAGGCATACTTTTCTATTGAGCTTTATTTATTCAGTTTATCGACATGATATTATGTGTCTTGTTACGTCCCTCTAAGGACCTGGTTTTTTCCCCAGGTATGTGTTTTCGTGATTTCTTGCAGGTGCTCTAGCTAAGGCCATTCCTTCCTTCGTGATGACTGTTTTTGGACTTGTCATTGCTTCGCTCGACCAATCACTTTCTTTGTATATTTCTTCTCTATTTAAATTAGTTGGTAGTGGACTTTGTCTCCGCCCAACGATTGTATCACAAATATTCAAGTTGATTTCTATATTATTATTCTTTTCATTGTGGATGAGATTTAGTTGTCTTGGTTTACTACATTTACAACTTATGTATACATACGAGGTCCATGTATTTCGTATGTATACAGCTGGCATGTCTACGTACTTGGTCTTACGTATTTTGGGACTGGGGCGTTATATGTTTTTATGGTGGCCCATGTAGGTCAAGTTTTCCGTTTCGGTTACATGATTGTACCGAGCGGACCTGCAATATAGGATTAGAGTCTAGAATCTCATCCACATACTTGATCACCTTCCTTGACCTTCCTTGATTTCCATAATCCGACTCCCATGGCTTCCCTTGATTTTTGCATCTTGCTTGAACTCTTTCTACCAACACCCTATCACCTCGTGCTTAAACAAGGTTAAAAAGGTGACTACACTACTATATACTTATTGGTCAACCCTATGGCGAGAAGGATTATATTGACAAATAATATCCATTGAGGTTATATTTGAGTATAAAGGCATTTATTTTTCCTAGAGATATGATCTTAAAGATTAGTTATTTCAAGTTGGGTAGTAGCATATTACCGCCTTCAAAGGATAGTTAGAATTTTATTATTACAATGTGGTATACATAAGAGGATAGCTAGATCGAGAAAACAAATTTTGATTTATGAATTTTTGAAATGGTGAAATAGTTATGATTTATTAGGGATATGAAATCAATTGAGAAAAAACTTAAGTTTTTATATTGTGACGCATGATTTACGGTTAACTTTAAAAGTTGGATTGTAATATTATAAAGTTTATCTCGAGATTATTTAAGGAGTTTTAATTATGATTTTTAGACAATTAGAGAAGACGAAAGTTTAGTTTGAGAGAGCTTGAGGTTTAAAATTGAGTCGTACGATTTATAAGTTTATTAAATTTTGAGTTAAAGAAATGATGGTAAAATTTTGTTTAAATATTTGGAGGATATGAAAGCGACTTTGTAGGAAAAATTTAAAATTTAAATTATGACATATGATCTATGATTTAAGAAGTTATTTAGATTTTAAGTTTAAAAGCCTTGATTATGGATATTTAAATTTCGGAAAAAAAAAAAGATTTAATTTGGGTTACTCGATTTGCGAATAATAAAATAGGCCAAGAGTTTATCTCGAGGTACATTTAAAAATTGGAAATTTTAAAAGTGATGGCTTATTATGAAAATTTAGTTGTGCTGCATTAGATATGATGAAAGATTTTGGAATTTATTTAAAGGAAATTAAACTTTAAGTTATAATTAAATACTTGATGGAGTATCTTGAGATTTTATTTCGAAACTGTGGAGGAACTGAAAATTTAAAATTTGATCATATATTGGTAGCGGACCAAGAAGCAAGCAGGTCACCCTAATGGGATGCAAGTATTCCTCATTTGCCATGATAGTTGTATGTACACGAGTGTAGTTAAGTCATCTGCCAGACTATGTGAAGATATCCTAATTTGACTCACTCGACACTCACTCGAACCTAGATTTATCATGACTTTCTCATACTCCATCTAAGTGACTATCATATCTTTAGAAACTATTTTCTAACTTATTTTACCTTACTCGAATATGAATTATCATTATTTCATGCCTTAGCTTGGTCATTTATTTTTGTGCATTGATCATTATCTCATGAACTCCCACTTTCTATTTTTATTCTTTTGTGTCCCACTTTTAATATCTTGTTATTATTTTCGGTCATGGTATGCCAGTATAGGGATTGTCACATAGTTTCCCTTTCGATTTCATCACTTTCTATGACCGAAAATAATAACAAGATCATACATGTCTACATTTTTCTTCACAGAGCTGAGTGTCAGATTGATTAAGATATATTATTGGAAATTGGAAATTTTTAATCAAATAGATCTTGGCATTAGCACAAAGGCAAAACCTAACTTATGTGATTTTCTTCGCGTAAAACGTGGTTTATTAAGATCTAAACCTAGCAAATCTTACACAAGATGAACTCATTATTTGTAAGAACTGCACTTTGTCAATAAGGAAACCTATATTATGGTTAAACCAACAAGTTCACCTGAGAAAAGTGCCACAAACCATCATCTCTGTTACTATGTAAATTCGATATATGGGTCTAGTAAGCAACAACCTTCACTTCTTGTACTACTGAATAGGAGTTTAGAATTTTGAGGAGCTTACATTCTTCATCTCATGTGCTAATTCTTCACCTTATGTAACTTATGTTCCTCACTCCTTGGGAAGAATGTCCTACAATTGGGGGCCTGATGCTGCATCATTCAGGCCAGAGAGATGGCTTCAGGATGGGGTACTTCAAAATGTCACACCATTTAAGTTCATTGCTTTCCAGGTATGTGTGTATATATATATACCCACCTCTCTTTTGCTTCCATTTTTAGAAGATAAATCGTATCACTATTTAGCAAGATTTTACAAACTTAAAGACGAATTTTTACTCATTTCTTCATGTCTCTTGTTTCCTTAGGCTGGACCAAGGATATGCTTGGGCAAGGATTCTGTATACCTCCAGATGAAGATGACTTAGCCATCATCTGCAGGTTACAAAGAGAAAAAGGATGATAGGCCCATCTTTATGCAATAGCTGACAGTTTCATATCGAAGAGTCTTTCTACTACTCGTTCGTCTAGCTCTACTGTAAATTATGTTTTTTATAATTTGATGTAATAAACATCGTGTTGGTGATTCTTCTAATTTTTTAATATAGAATTATTGTTTGTACAAATAATGTTGGAAAAATTTATCCTATTGTATAGAGAGAATGTGTAACACTTGATTTTTTAATGCGTTTGCTTAAGTAACAAATGAGTTTGAGTGTATTATTTTCTTCTTTTATGTATGTATATATATATATATATATATATATTTTATATATATATATATATATATATATATATATATATATATATATATATATATATATATATATATATATATATATATATATTGAGAGGTTATGGTTTCCATGTATCAACATTCTATGTTTTTTTTGTAAAAATATTATGATTTGTGACGGTTATTTTCATGACAAAACTTGAAAAATAAGTGTTACAAATTGATAAAATCAACAATTTATAACGGTTAAATCTGTGACAGTTTTTAGCCACCACGGTTTAAACTGTTACAAAATTGTATCGTAACGGTAATTAGTGTCATAAAGTTTTATGTCGTCTTAGTTTAAAATGTTACAAAATTAGAATTTGTAACGATAATTATTTTGACAAAAACTTAACTTTGTCACGGTTATTAATGTGACAGACATCGTTACAAAATTTTATTTTTGTCACGGTTTTTACTGTGACAAAAAAATGTTACAACAATTTGTAACACCTGATTAGTCACAGTAATTACCGTGACAAAAATATTTGTCACGGTAATAACTGTTGGCAATCGTCTGTTTTGGTGTAGTGTGGATTACTACATTTACAGCTTATGTATACATACGAGGTCCATGTATTTCGTATGTATACAGCTGGCATGTCTACGTACTTGGTCCTACGTATTTTGGGACTGGGGCGTTACATCAGCAACGGGAGCCACCAAGATCTCAGCCATATGGTCATAACCCTGAAGAGATCGGATCAACCCGATGTACGGAATCGCTATTGCCCTCACAATCACGAAGCTTTCGCCTTCCTCCAGCATGACATACACCCCTCTCCTCAGCATCTTGTATACGACCTCAACAATTTAGTTCACGTATTCATCTGCGTCAACTAATACTTGGAGCGTCATAGGAGGAGCCATCGAAATCACAACATGAACCGGGGGTAGCTAAACTCGTAGAGGGCGGCACATCTTGGCCTGACAAAGTAGTCGCCACCCCACTCATGGAATCCTTAATTACCGAGGCTTCAAGATTCAAGTCCCCTCGAGGATTCTTCGAGCCTGGAGCCTCAACATTTGCAGTCTCCATCTCACGGGCAATGATGCCAGAGCCAGAAACCGCTGTAGCCAAGCCTATTGAGGGACCCATCACAGTCCCCCAAGTGGGTCGAACAGAAGGAGACTCTTTCGCCATAGGGCCCTTGTCCTTAACAAGATCTACCCAGAGGGCCCACTGACATCGAGGCCCACTGAAACAGGCTCAGAAGTAATACCTGCAGCTGGGGAAGGTTCCTCCAGTCCATCCCCTGATGAAAGAGTAGGAGTGGCACTGGGAGGTAGTACAGCTGCTTCCATCTCTCCCTCCACTTAGATTGGAGTAGGACTCGACAATCGAGTCGTTTCTTCCACCTCAACCTCCATCGCTGAGACATGAGTAAGACCTGGCAATCGAACCATCTCTTCCGCCTCAACCTCCGTTACTGGGACAGAAGTAGGGCTCGACAATGGAGTCATCTCAACCTTCCTGTCACGAACAGGGGACTGCTCAGCTGCCATCTCTCCAGTTTGCTCCTCTACACCCATCACGGAATCTTCCTCTACGTTCTCAACATCTTCATCCGGGACGTTGTCTAGAGATGACGAGCCCCAACCAACTTCTTCACCTAGAGTACCTCATATTCTTGTCTCCTCCGTGACCTTAACAACAATCTTCTTACATGTTCCTGCAGCCGGTTGCCCCACTACCAGCGAGGGTGCTACTTCATCTCCCCGAGCAATCAGCGAGAAAGTTTCGATATTTTCAGATGCCACTACGTCAACGACATCACCTCAGTGTAGTCAAAGGCGGCTGAAATGTCTATCTAAACAGTATCATCTGGGTCCTCCTCCACGAAAGATTGCATAATAGGGGGAATGTGCTCGTCAGATAAGATCACAACCTCCCTCTCAAACGGCCTGTCCAGACCTCGCTTTGAAGACCGAGACTTCTTCTTCGTCACCTCCTGCAAACAAAAAAGACGTAATATACATGAAGAAAAAGATCGAATTAAGTCAATATTAATCTACTTACCGCCACGGGGCCGGACAGTGTCGATCCTCCCTGGGGAAAATCTACGATCGCTCCTAACTTAGTCGCCAAAATCTTCTTGGGTTTCTTAGATACAACAGAACCTGCATCTGTCGAAGCACGTCTCTTCAGCTGACTAGCCACAGAATCTTTCTGTGAGCCCTCTGCTTGTGCTACGAGGCTACCCAAGAGCCATAACATCGGGCGAACGATATGCCCGAGCTTTCGTGAGCACGATCTGAGA